>JARHVA010003513.1:0-302500 GCA_037957365.1 Torreya grandis
GTTAGCATGGACCACAAAAATAAAGAGAAGGTGGCCATTAAAACCTTAAAGCATGACCAAAGAAGGCACATATGAGATTATTTTGGACTCCACATTCATATAAGATGTATCATCATTTATTACAACCTTAATTTTTTGTACATTAATGTTAGGGCCATTTAATTACATGATTATGAAATATATTACATATTTCAATCCAAAAATATATAAATATAGCAATCATTACTTTAATTAGAAATCATAGACTATGAATGTCCATTATAGACATTATACAATGCAAAGATAATGAATTGGCTACTTGAAGAGAACCACAAGGTTGTTGGAAAAATGTCTTTTTTTCTAATAAAAACTCCTTAAATAAATGAAAAACATAAATTAATTTTATAATAGATATCACATTCAACCTATTGATGTAATTTACTAAAAATAGTAAATTTTAAATTTTAAAAAATCTATATGATATTTTAGTGAACTAATTTTTTTAATCCACTCGATACAAATAGGAAAAAGCTTATAGATGTTGAAAATTAGAGTTGTTTTATATTATATATTATCAAAATAAGGAATGAACCTAATATAGGAGTCCCTAATAGGAGAATAAACATGAAACCTTATGGAAAATGGATAAAATGCCCAATTTGCATCCATGAAACCTAAAAATGTATAAAAATCATGTCTAAAAATCAAATCTAAAGGAAAAAAATCCAACAACTCTAGAAATAATGACAAAACCTTAAAATAAGACTTAAGGTTTAACAATGTTCAATATATAAATGGATTCATCAATATGTTTCAAACTATTTTAGTTTAATGCTAAACCTAAAAAAATAAAAACTTATTTAATTAAATAATTCATATTATTATGTATTATTGCAATTAAGCATAAATTTGAATTTAAAAGACTAATGTAATGTTGATTTCCCTATTGGAATTGAAAAATATGGAAATTAATAAACATGATAGGATACTTAAGATTATTCTATTTTTTGAAGCATTAATATTGTATATTTATGGTAGGGAAGGTGAGAAACTATATTTTGAGTATATCACATCAAAATATGGAGTGATGGCCTCGTTTAGAGACTACCATCATCCTTTGGGTGTTACCATAAATCAATGTGTTATAGTCTGGCAGTTCTATATGTCTAAATATTGTTTTTCAATTTCATTACAGACCATAATGACTACTTTTATTATTCATGTGTGTGATTTGCATGGATTATTATTTACACAACACCCAAACATATATTTCACTCATTTGAAACCCTAGGTACAATTTTTTAAAGGATTTTAATGAGCTTATCCAAAGATTAAACTCATTCAATTCAATATAGCATAATACAATATGTTATATTATTCTCAATGGAATCATTCAAAACATTACATATCACTTATATAAGAAGTGCATAGGCTATATATGGGGATCCCAATATCCCTATAAACTCTCACTAATCAACCTCTAAGTTATGCACCTAATATATTGTTAAGCTAACAATATATACATTTCTATCTTAACTATTAATAATGTGAACACTATATATCTCTAACATTCACCCCCTTGTGAACATTATTAATTCGTAGCTACACCCCCTTAATGTGAACATGGTTAAAATGTCATTCTCATATCTACACATAAGCTCATGATATGGTGATTTTCTCAAGAAAACCACAAACCTTAATGATGTTTTTGCATATGGCTTACCAACAACAAAAAAGGGATGGTTTTTGACTAGTTTACCAATAACCACAAAATGATAGTTTTGTAAGTGGCTTACCACCAACCACATAATGATGTGCATTAATTTTATTATCTATATTCATTATCTCAATTCAAGTTATTACATTTATAATTACTCACACATTACATTTGAATAGACATATACTTCTATTCTTATTACAACACACTAGAAAGAGAAACACACAACTAAAACAAAAAAAACACCAAGGCATATGGGCATTGTTGTTGGTGACTAACTAGAGGCTAAAAAAAACCTCCATTATGTCACTGATCACTCAATAAATTTGTCTTTGAGGTTCATTTTTATGTTGTGTTTGATGTCAATTACCACCCCCCCCCCATAATTTGGACATATGAATTATAAATTGGATGTTGGGGTCATATGAAAATAAATCCATTATAATAAAGGATTTTAATTTTATGATCAAATGATAGTGACACAATAAAATTATTACTCAATTACATTTTGTTACAATTAATATCTACCTAACACTTTTGACACATTGGACTTAACATAATAATAACACTAAATGGTATTGTCGACCAATTTTGACTCCCAAGCTCAGAAGGTCAAACCCTATAGGTTAAAATTTGAATTTTCATGTTTTAAAAACCTTTTTCATAGCTTTTTCATGCCTTATGAAGTCCTCAAATAGCCTACCTAAATTCTTATTAGCAAAGCTTTAGGTTTATTTGACAAGGTTAAGGTAATGCTTTATCTTGGTCTTATACTAGCCTAGTATTATCATGGTATAAAGAGGATGGTTAAAATAGGTTTAATATGTTATTAGGTGTACCTAAAAGTCATTTAATGCCTTAATTACCTTTTATGAACATTTCACATGTGTTTAGAAATTTTAAGGTTTATTTGTGAACTTTAAGGTAAGAGAAATTAAAGAAAAAGATATTTTTGGATAACTCCCACATGTGGCAAAGCCAAAAAGGTGATTTATCCATACATTACACTTTTAATATATTTTAAAAGCGTTTATAATGTGTATATGATAGTTACAAGTCATAAAGTGGTCAGATTATTGCATTTCAATGCTTAAGAAGAGCTTCTCACCCATTCGTATGGACTTGGGATGTCCACTTCCATGTGAAAACATTGAAGAAGTGTCTCTTGAGATTATAAAATTCATGTTCATGCTTGGAATAAATTTTAGGTCTCAGAGATGCAAATAAATCCCTATCTCCTCCATCACTCTCTTTACAAGCTCATAAACGTAGATTTCAAATCCATGGTACATCCAAAAGAGAGAAAGTTGGAAGATAATATATTATTAAATTTTATGAGTCCTAAACACTTCATGTTTATATAATTATTTTTTAAATTCATCCCCTATCCTTTATGAATAATTGTTAAGAAGGTAGGGTAGTCTGAAAACACTAGTCAACCCCACAAGATCATTTTCTCTCTTGGAAATGATAGTTTCAAGAAATTTGAATGCATGAGATAATTTTAAGAAGATATAATGGGTATGTAATGACATTTAACATGTTTTTACAAGCCAAACTTGTCATGTGTGGGCTTATATTGACAACAAAACTCCATTTTTGTATGTATTGCAAGATGACTATCATTTTTCATCATTATTTTAGGGCTTTACATAGGGTATAATGCATATAGGTGATTGTATAATGTCTCCTACCATTATCCAATTATATTTAAGGATATCCAACATATATGGTTATCCTATACCATCCTCTCCAAGTAGCTTCCATTTTGGATGCCAAACATTGTGTTATGGATTTGCTTACACACAAATGAGCTGAGAAAGCTTTAAATTGCATTGTTATAGGTGTGTGATGGTATTGAGATCATGAGGAAGGTGATAATCAATGTATATATGTTCTTAGTGCTTGAAATAACAAATTTACACCAAGTAAAGATCAAGACCATGAAGAATGTAGACCTACAGGTCTGCAAACTTGTGAGTCTACATATTAGGACAAATTTTGTTAAATATGAATCAAGATTTGAGTTTAAATACCTAATTGAATGAGGTAAATATAGTTTTTTTCACACTTGGTGAAGTCCAAGATCATAGAAAAGTGTGATTTTAAGACCTAACGAAAAATACATCCTAGTGCACTTATAGGTAGAACTAAGATTTTTTGTTATATACAGTCAAACAAATGAGAGTGCTAATGAGTCTATAGAAGACTAAAATAAATGAAAAGGAACCTTAATTAGCTTTAAATTATATCAAAATCTCAATGACCTAGTTGAGAAGGTCATTTTCAAAACCTGATGTTGAAATAACTTTCTCAACCACCACCTACAATGAGCTCTTAAGAATATACGAGACACATATATGATAACAATTAAAATACAAGGTCTTATTAAAGTTGAGAAGTTTAAAAATAAGACCAAATTCTCCATACTGTAACAAGGATCATTGAATGACCAATTATTTTTGATAAAGATAGACTATAAATGCAGTGAAAAACCCAAATGGCTACCTATAGGTTAGCCTGAGCAGTTCAAGTTGATTTCAAACTTGAAAAGAGGATACCACATACACTATGGAATTGGAGTTACAAGTGAGCAAAAAAGTGTATAGAATCATCAAAGATCAAACATGAAATTAATAGGACAAGAGAAAGTGCCATCAAAGAAACCTATCTTCACTTTTTAGTCACACAGTCAGACCTACCTATCTAAATAAATTAACCATACTTGGATTGAATAAAATAAGTTTGTGAGAGGGAGAAAGTCATATGATAATGAATCTTTAATGTTAAGATGACTTTTCCATATGATACTCATGGCTAAGAAAGACATGTTAAATCTTTGTTTGAGGATGAAATGAAGAATTAGGACCTAATAAGGAAGTGATAACTTTATTGATACATTTTATGAGGGTTTCAACTCTCTCAACAGTGAGAATAGGGTCCAACATAACTTTAGCTAGGGTCACTTGCATCAGTTGGCCTATAAACCCTGCCTTTGGATAACCTAACCTAGATGAAGGAAATAAATAGAGTGAATCATGAAATCAAATTGAAGATGTTGTAAAAGGAGGGAATGATGAAATTGAGGTATTGGTTTGCAAAATAAGGCCCCAAATTGGCCATTTTGACTTAAGACCATCACTAAGGTGCATAGAATGCATACTCTACCACTTAAGAGACTCCAAAATTTGCTTAAATATTCCTTGAAAATTTTCATGGTGTCAAAAAGAGTTTTTATGTGTTTAAGGGGTATTTCCACTTCAATGTTATGGCATTGGTTTAGGGGAAGAGGCATTGTCCTTTGTGAATAATCATTAAAAACCTATCACACCTTAAACCCTCTTAAAAACCTCATAGTGACCCAATGGAAGAAAAATATTTTAAAATGATTTTAGATGGATTAAATTTACTTATAAATTAATTTGTTTACCTTATTAGGTATCATAATCTCAATCAATGTTTTGCACGTACAAGGTACAATACTGTACATAATTGCTCAAAAAGTTTGGCTGTAGGATTGTGTGTGAAGAAATAGGGTATGGATTGGCTTATAAAGCAAGTGTATATGATTAAATTTTTTTTAACTAGGTATTAAAATACTCCACACCTATTATTTTCTCATAAAAAGGTATATGAACCATCTAAGTCATTAAGTTGGCCAAGAAGAGAGGGATGCACAATTGTGTTAGCTAAAAGGCCTATGTGTAGGCCTCTAAAGTATATTAAGATACCTATCCTTAGTGGATAGAGTTTTTATAAGGTGTTTTAGATCTCAAAAAATAATTTCCAATAAATATATCTTAAAAATATCTTGTCAAACTACTTCAGTCACCTCTCAAGCTTGTTCAAGTACCTAGACTAGGGGTTTGACCATTTCATGGTCCATATATCCATGCAAGGTTTCAAGAGCTAAAAATTGGCATGGAGCATGGTTAGGAGATGGGTAAAGTGAATCAAAAAATTATTTGAGGTTTCAAACAAGTGGGAGCTATTTTGAGCCAAAACTTAGTTTTTAGGCCTAGAGGGCTAGTGGAGACCTAACTAGAGAGAAAAATGGGCTAGTAAGTGTACTTACACTTAAATTAGGGTCCTAAATGTTCACATGAAGATGTAATGGGATAATAAGTAGTAAAATATATATTTATTTTCACAATATCCTTTGTAAACTATCCTAGACAATAATTTTTACCTATTTTCAAGACTACAAGCAAATGAGGGCTAATAAGAGCTTAAGGTGCAAGATGAAGTCTTGGGGATTGTTTGATGGACCCAAATGAGTTGTTACAGGTTTGTTGTGATATGAATATGTATCTCATGGAGAATAATTGTAATTATGAAATCAAAGTCAAGATTTGACATTTAAATCAAGATGAGGCATGACAAGGCTAAGGGGTTTCTGAACACCTAAAGAGTTACTTGATGATTAACACTAAGATGTCAGTTTGAGGAGATCCTAAGTAAGTGAAAGGTGTCAAGATCATAGCTAGAATGTAACTTAACATGATTTTATGATCAATGAGGCCACTTGTCATCTCACAAGCTAAGACAAAGGGCAATTTTAAAGAATAAATACAAGATGTTAATCAAGATAAATACCCTTATGCCACTTGGGAGAAAAATAATCTTCAGAGGAGTAATACATGGAATTGAGGACTTGATGGATAATTTCATAAATCATTCTTTTTTTTTACTCTCTTTTGAACACATGCCACCTCTCTCTCCTACACCCCTCTCTCTCTTTTAGTCTCTTTTCTCTATAAATTCAGCCTTGATAGGCTATATATATATCCTCCACCTAGGTATAAAGAATCCCTACCCATTTTCAAGCCTTTTATCAATGATAAACTTTTTGTTTACATCCTCCTTTGACTATTTTCAATGTGTGTACATGACTAACTAATTTTGTCAAGTGATTAGCTTAGCTTCCTTGGCATGTTATCCTTTTCTAACATTCATATTTAGTTTGAAATCCTTTTTTCTCAGGTCTTTTGAAGTGTCAAAGTGAAGTGTGAAAGGTTGAGTGTCTTGTCTATTCATTAGTTTCATTTCATGACCTCTTGACTAGTCCTTCTATCCCAAAAATCTTTCACTACCTTCACAATGAAGTGTTGATGTAGAAAGGTAGATTCGAAGTAGAATTTATTTCAAGTTAGTCTCATGGTTGATGTGCACTTATATCTAGTTGGTAGTGGTCAAACTATTTTGGTGCATCACATCTATTAGAGTAAGTTTATCTCTCTTTTCCTATCAAGTTGGTATATTAGTTAATGAGCCTATGTGATACATCAAGGGAAGTTATCCCTATAATCTAGATATTCAATCCAACATTAGGCCACTCACAACGTAGCATTGTCTCCATGTTACCCCAGAGTTGGAAGGCTTGAACTACCTTAAAAGGGTGAAAAATTGGGTGATAACAAGTACATAACTAAACATCAACCTAAATAACTTTAATAATTGTCACACTAATAGACTATAAAGGCTAACTATTCAAACTTTTATGATAATATCCATGTGGTGTATTTTTTTTAAACCATATGAATACAAATATCAAGGAATAAAAAAATATTAAACATAGTTTTTAGAAATTCAAATCAACTATAACTTAACCCAATATATAATTAATTTGACCAGACATACAATAACTTAAATCAATACCTAAAAGTGACTCTGACTTACAATATTTTGAGAAAGACATAATTTTTGCTTAAATAACTACAAGTTATATGATCTCATGAAAAACTGATTGGTATAATCCAACTGATAGGCACATAGTAAGATGACATGATGATGGAGGATATCTAATTGCTCTCTCATCATCAAAAACATGATCTCTAAACTAAACTATGATTTTGATTATGAGCAAAGCTAATTCTTAATGGCTTCACAAATCTTATTGTTAAATAATGATTAACAATATTTTAAGAGAACAACAGACAAGTTGTAAGAGAGAAGACATCAAGACTAGGGTTCCATCATATGAATATATATCTCTTGATCTATAATGTTATGTTTTTTATGGAATCAAATGGATTGCAATGTAGGTTGCTAGAATCCAAACCCGAAAGAGATAGCTCAAGTAGAGATTAATTTGCATAGATAGAGCTCAAATTGTAAATCCATGGGTTAAAACAAGTGCCAATATTCTATACTATCAAGTTGGGAATATGCACATATCTTTAGAGAGTTATAAATATGCACAAGTCTATTAAATAATATGATGCACATAGGCCTGCACTGAATTAGATTTCAACTTAGCTTTACTAGATGACACATTGGAGTAGATCATGTTAAATATTTGAATGGTGCTCCACTACAAAGATAAATAATACCAAAAAAATATTATTTTATAAACTAAAATATCTTATTTACCTATACCAACAAAACCTCTCACATCAATAAAATTCCATACATAGGGGTAATTGACTAGTAGGTATCCCCTTCATAATTTAACATCCCATATCGAATCCACTCTAATACTACTATTAGGATTCAAATGAGATTATCCAAAGACTTAACTCATGTAATTCAATAAATTGAAATACAGAGAGTAATTTCAACCTCACAATATATTGAATTATTCTCAATTAAATTATTCAAAACATTACATGGCACTTATATAGGAAGTACATAGGATATATATGGGGATCCCACGATCCCTATAAACTCTCACTAATCAACATCAAATATATATACATAATATAGTTTTAAGTTAAAAATATATACATTTGAAAATTGACTATTAATAATGTAAATGTTATAAATATCTAGCAATTTTAACACTAGATTATGGCCTATAAGAGGGGAAGAAATGTGGGTTGAGCTGACCTCAACCACTACCCATTGAATGTCTCAATGCTTCATATATATAAAAAAACTCTAAAGAGGGAATTTAAACTACATGTGGTTCTCCCCATTAGGTTAATGTGTGTAGTAGTACTAGAATATATTAAACTTATAAATTTGCATATGATACTTGACAAATGACAACTTTTTCTAAAAATTGAGGTGTTTTTGGCTTTACTAAAACCTGCTTCTTGTGAGTGATTAGCAAATTGGGAAGAATGTGATAAAGCTTTTAAATGTGCAAGTGTGTTAGAGTATGCTTGATATATTGTTTTTAGATTACACCACTAATTTTATATTTATATAAGTTTATATGGATAAATTGTCACACCATTGACATGCTAGACACATGGATTGACCCATATGAAAAATTAGAATTTGAAATGTGATTTTTGCTTGCTAGGGAATGAAATCATAATTTTTTGAGAATATTAAAGGGATAGTACTATAGAAAGGTGATGTTTCTATATAGATATAGGAATAATGATATGATTATATGAACATTTCTTAGTATGATAATTAAATGGTTTGAATAAGATTTAAGGAATTCATTTAGGTGATTACTCATAACTAGAGGGTTGAACCTATGGAAAACATGTGGGTGTAAGAGAATGACAAATAAAAGTCATATATACATAAATAAAGTGACTTGAAAGTATAAAAGAACTAACATTTCAAAATATATATTATAATATTTTAGTAACTATAGTGCTAATTATCTTTGAGAATAATAATGCAACCAAGTGTGAATATCCATGAAAACATAATTGAGTGGAGAAAATGCACCAAAATGGGTTGTTAAAAAGCCTTAGATTTTTTAATCAAATACATATGGTAGGTGTAAACCTAATGCCAAAATGTTTTGTAGAATTTTATTTACCCATGCCAAAAAGAGACATATGAACTATAAAAGGTAAATGAACTATTTTTAAAAATGTCTCATGAAAAAAGAGTCTCATGGAATCCAATGAATGCAAGATATGCATAAAATGGTGGTGGAGAAGGATTTAAAGGATAAATATTAGAAGAAAAATTTGAGGGATTATAGGATAGGTAAATAAACATAGCAACATTAGGGCATGAGAGGAAATCAAAGAGTAGGCAGTGACTCCACATGGCATAGGCCAATACTATTGCTTCAAAGGTTGTGCCAAATCTACTGTTGGGACTTCTCTCAAAAGTCTTATTTGAGAGAAGAAAACCTAGATTTTTTAGAAATAAGATATGGATCAAAACCCTCAAAACTCGAATTTTAAATATTCTACACATATATAAATTTGGGGTCATCCAATGGAGGTAGTGGTTTTCCTCATTAGCCTATATGTATGCTGAAGATAGATCCTAAGAAGATTGAGGATGGGTGTATAAAAGTGATATATGGTTATTAGGTGGTCAATATCTAACATGAAGACATTTATAACAACATTTAAAACCTAAAAATGTGTGCTCTTATATATTAATTCTTGGGTTTTAAATCTACCTTGTAAAATTTATAGGTATGGGCATCAAAATCTTGGATAAGATCTAAGGAGTTTCAAGTTTCTATTTATCCAAATGGATATTTCATTGTGGTGTTTGATAATGGTGAGGATTGGTAATATATATTCCAAGGAGGTTCATGGTTTATGGGAAGAGTTGGTTTATTTATGAATCTATGTCATTCTCTTTTTAAAGCAAAAGAATATTTACCTTTGGTTGGGCTAGTCAAGGTTTGGATTTTTAGTCAATCAGTAGAATTATAGAAATCTTCTGTATACACATAATATTTTAAAACTTTATCAATTATTGATGCTATTTATATTTTAGGAACCCATTGAGTCTCGATCTATTTAAGTGCATGCCTTAAGGGGTACACTAGGAAAGGGGTGGGTAGACCATTAGTGCTTTATAAGATTGTTGTCCCTTTTTTCCACTTTCTATATACACACTTGTCTCCTAAAAACCATTCTCATAAACTTTGACTCCTATTTTTACCCTCCTCTAGTCATTTATGACCTTCATTATCCCTTTTCCTAACCTAAACCCTTTTATAATATTTTACATGACTATGTTGGCCATATCAACCCTGTATTATTATTTACAAAAGATTACTAAGAACTAAGTCAGCCATGGCCAACATAGTTCATTAACTAGTTAATTTTTGTCAATTTCAATACTAGGTCAACCTTGTTGACCTAAGCTTTTGGAAGTGTTTAGGGTTGTATCCACCTATATAAACACATTCATTTCCATCAGTTATCATGAAGAGAAAAATAAGTAAGATATATTGTGCATCTGCTTATCCACCATTCTACTTGAAGATCAAGCTTAAGGTTTCATACTTTCTTTGGAGATATGAATATTGTCTTATGGAGAAGTCCTTTGGATGTATTGATAGGTTGTGTATCCTAGAACTGATTTATCTATTTCATCCTTACATACAACAATAAACTCTTATGAAGCACCATGGCTAAGGGAGAGATTGAGGCTTGGTAGGTTCATCTTCAAAGATAAGTATTCCTAACTGTGTTCTTCCTTTGTAAGAGTAGATAGATATGCATTTATACTTCTCTTTCATGATTTAAGATTTTATAGACATTTATGTGAGTATATGTCTTCTATGCATGTTTACTTTTAATGTTTATTACCCCCACTTTATGCCATAATATTTGGTGAGTACTATATTAGATTTTGTTTTACTTGTTATTAGTTTAGTGAATATGAAAACATAAGACCTAGTTAGGTTTATTGCATAGTTTTTCCTGACTGGAGGCTTTGGAATCCTCCCTAGTGATATTATTGTGGTAAGATATCCCTTGGCTAAGTCTATTAAATCCATATTGGTCATGACCATGAATATCTAATGTATCCCTAATCAGAAGTATAACTAAGTTCTATCTTCTTTGAGATAAGATTCATTTGTAGATCTGTTACATTTCTCATTGCATACATTCTAGTGAACCCAATGTGAATCTAACCCTTGTAGGTTTTATTTCATGCTTTCATTTCTATCATTTTATTATTTTTCTATGTTTGTGATACTTGTCAACTAGGGTGATATAGTTTTAACTTTTGTGCGTAGGTTTAACACACAGTCATATCAAAATGACTATGTTCTTTCTTTGTAGGTCTTTATTAGATACAAGTTATTAGATCAGACAAATCAACACAATACTTTTCTTCAATCCCAAATAAAAAACTAAGTCAAATAGGTTGATTTAGTCTTCCAATCAGCATCTAGAATAACAAACGAAGTCATGCAAATCAGCTTAGTCATCTTATTAGACTTTAGCAAATAGAGTTTTATATAACTAGGTTAAACCAATCAATTTAGTTTACAAAACTTTTAAGCAATATTCAAGGCACTAAAATAGAAAATTTGCAATCCTAATTATCTTCCAACCCACCAAGGTTCCTCTCTTTCTCTCTTTATCAATTCAATACTTCATTGTAGTTCTATTTTGTGCAAGTTTATAGTCTTCAAAACTACAATCCTACAAAAAACTAAGTTGACCTAGTTGAATTAGTTTTTAAGCCTATATTGTGTCTAAAAGACTAAGTTAAGTTGGTTGACTTAGTTCTTAAATACTCTTGCTTCTACAAAATATTAATGACCTAGTTGATTTTTTTTTATAATGTTTGCATACAGTATCGTCTGAAATGACTCTGTACCATTCTTGATTTGGGAATTAACAACTATATGCTAGTAATTAATTCACACTTTCATTTTTAGCTATTTACATGCTTAGATTAGCTCACATAGTCTAATTAGTTATTTTTTTAAATTACCATTTATTTTTATTATTCTACTCTTTTTTCACACACTACCAAATCACACAATATTCAAAACATATTTAACATTTGTCTTTCCAAGGCCTACCTACTTGGATTCATCACCAAGGGGGAATCCAACTTAGTTTTTTAGCCAAATATAAACATGTGGTTAATATTTTATATTGTAAAACCACTTGACACATTTATTTCTATGGGATTGTAAAGTGAGGGGGTAGGCCCCAATAACAAGCAATTACTATTTCTAACAGAGATCCCTTTCAGCCTAAACATCCTGAAACCATCCATAGATTAATTTTTAGTTCTCTATTTTAAGCTAAATTCCCTATCACACTTAGAATAATACTTTAGAATAATCTAACAACATTTAGGATGATCACTTAGTTAACATTTACTTTTTAGTTGATTGTTTACTCTTTGTTCATTGTGTGTTGTATTACAAAAACTTTCATTGGTCAGTATTGGTTAAAGGTTTTATGTTGTGTGACACAATTGGATCATTCCCATTGATCCAATTATTTTTTTGTTTTCTTTCATTTCTTACTTCAATTACATTGTAAAAATTTATCTTATTTTTAGCACACTATCATTCTGTTTGACA
Source organism: Torreya grandis (assembly GCA_037957365.1). Taxonomy (NCBI): domain Eukaryota; kingdom Viridiplantae; phylum Streptophyta; class Pinopsida; order Cupressales; family Taxaceae; genus Torreya; species Torreya grandis. The sequence continues at coordinate 12,915 of JARHVA010003513.1, forward strand.
CAGTCTCTTACAAGCTATCTTTTTCTTTTCTTGAAGTACTAAGTTAACATGGTTTACCCTATAATCTTTTCTATTAGTTGGGTTACATTACTAAGTCAACCTATTTGACACTGTATCCTTATCAAATTGCATTTTTCCCTATTTGTAATACTAATTTGACTTGGTTGACTCTGTATCCATTTATGCCAATCAGGGTATAGTAATAAGTTGACATGGTCGACCTTGTATCTTTATCAAGCTTAGTCTCACACCCTATTTATAGTACTAAGTTAACCATGTTGACCCTATAATTTTATCTATATCTTGGATTATAGAACATAGTCAACCTATTTGACTCTGTATCCTTCCTATTTCTTTATTTTTACATCAGCTTTATCTTCCCTAATATTTCTCCTTCATCATGAACTTCTTATTTAAAGACAACAATAAGTTGAATTAAATAGATATGATGAGTTTTACCAAACCTAATAGGTTCTACCATAATTAACTTATATCTCCTACCCTAGATGAAAGTAATGTGTATGTAGCCACTCACACTATAAATTATGGGACTCCTCATCATTCCTCTTCACTTCTCAATCCTCTCTTATCATTAAAAGATTAAATTGAATTAGAGTATAACCTAGAAATGCTCTTCTTCATCAATGAATTTCCTCAACATTGAGGAAAAAATCCTTCTACTACTTACCATCTCATGGAAAGTGGTCAAGACAAGGAGCCCCATCCACCTTCTCCCACATTCTCAATGAATTTAGAGACACTAGCTTCTTTCCTTCTTAGAATCTTCCCTCTATTTTGACCCCTTCTTATACCACATCCTCCTCTCTAATTTCCTCTACCTCCATACCTAATATCTCTACTAACATGACATGTTTTACATCTAATGGGCCTTTTTCAAGACCCACTCTTCTCAATTCTTCCACTAGTGCATCATTTTCTACCGATGGTAATCATGTCTCTAGTGCTTCTTCTTCTCATCCCTATATTAATACATATTTTTCCACACAAACAAATCATGATACTAGTGCCTTAATAATCTAGGAGGATCATAATTGAAGAAAATTGATCTAAAATAATCCCTTACCTAGAATTAAATAAATTCAAGGGTAAAAAATAAAAGGTCTCAATTCTTCTTCAAACCATTCACACAATGTAGGGATCATCAAGAGATTTCTAGCACATTTTTCATTTTGCAAATCGGAGTCCATATGTACAAGATATGGTTGGTCAAATTTTTTCTCAAAATCAACATGATAGGTCAATGTCATTCAACACTAGATAAACTAGGTCAATAAGCAAGTGATGTGGCAAATCAGTAAGTGGACCAATGATACAAGCCTCCACCAAACAACCCATATATATCAATTAATTTGAATATTGCCATTACTATATACTTTCACATTCTTTAAATTCCATTAAAGGTCATGATAAATGTAAATTAGGCCATTTAAATATTAACATGGCACCCATCAAATTACCACCCACTTTTCATAATCCCCACATGGTATGTGAAGGAAAGTTATATTTTTATGCTGAAAATGGGATGAGTCTTATCCCACAACCAAAGGCATGGGAAGGGGTTTTATCTCCTTCCTTTTATTTAAATAATTTTGATTAAGCCACCAATGCATTTTATGGGCTTGGAAAGGCTATAAAAGGTTTGTGATTCATTTGTAAGAGCATGAATCATTTTCAAATAACATTGTTGATAGCTTTTGAATAGGTTTGGAAATGCGTGAAGGAATATTTTAGTAAAAAAGATATATTGAAGAGAATTATTTTTAGGCATAGGTATAAGTTGTTTATAAATTCATTTGGTGTATTCTTAAATTGTAAAATTTTCACTAATTATCAATGGATTGGTCACGCTTATAGTGGACTGGGGACGTAGACAAATTGTCGAACCCTGTTAAAAAAAAATTGTTATCTTTCTCTTTGATTTGGTTCTTCTTTTACATGTGAATATTGCTTCCTTTCTAATCATGTATTTTCAGTCAAAATTATATTTTGAATAGTGTTTTTAAAGTTATAAAAAAAGTGAGATTACTATTCAAAACATCCATTTTATGGGATATTCAAATCATTCTAAGTATTTTTAAAAAATAGATAACTACGGATTAGTTTGGTATCAAAGATGGTGATTTACACCAGATAATAGTATTTTTGGATTGTAAGTGGATTGTTTATGTTAACCAAATTAAGATCTAGACATGGTGAAGGTGAATTGGAAGAGTAAAATCCTAATATAGGTACATGATGTAAAAGTCAAGAGATACTAATGGAAGGGCAATTAGATTAGGAATGATAATTTCATCAATATTTTGAGCAAATGAAAACCATGATAGAAGAGATCTATCATGAAAGGTAAAGTTAAATTTAATAGGAAAATAAAGGTAAAGATGAAGAGGAAGTTCCTTGGTCTCTTCAAACTCCCAATGAAGGTGATGATAAACCATTAAAAATATCTGAGTCTATTCCCTCTTTAAAGATTGATATTAAGTTTGAGTTGCCAATATATAATGTAGAATTGAGTGTAGATAAATTGGATAATTGGATCAAGAAGATTGATGTATACTATAGGATTCATAATATTAAAGATGAAAGTGAAAAAATTTAATTAGCTATACTTTAGATGGGTGGTACAACACTTATCTAGTGAGAAAGCAAGTGACAAGAGGATTTGGTCAAACAAGGTAGTGTGACTTCTTCTTAGAATGAATTCATTTCTGAGTTACGTAAGCAACTTTATCCTTTGGGCTACATACAACAAGCCATGATGGATTGGTGAAATCTTAAGAAACTTAAGGTCCAAAGTGTACAAGATTATACATAGGTCTTTATGAAACAAACTTTTTATTTGAATATTCCCTTACACACACATGAGACTTTGATGAATTATATTGGTGGGTTACATAGTTATCTATGACATATGATACTAGTTTTAAATCTTACTAATCTAGATTATATTTGTGTACAAGCTACTCACTTGTAAGCTAGGGGGAAAATGCCTAAAGAGATCTTTCCTAAGAAAAAACCCAAATAATCTGAAATCAAGTACAAAGCTCTGAAAGAAAAAGGTAAGCATACAATGACTTATACAGTTAAAAAGGAAGATGAAAATCCATTTTGTAATCATTTCAATAAAAATCATGATGAATCTAAGTGTTGCAAATTACACTAGAATTAAAACCTAAATGTACTTAAAAAAAGGAAAAGAGAAGAAAACCAATACTATGGTGCATGATCTTGTATCTAATTCTAGTGATGAGACCAAGATCACAGCCATGAGTTTACAAGGTTGTAATTCTTCCTATTATTCAACACTAGTTCTAATGTTGCATCTTCCTCTAAACAACAATCTATGCATGATGAGAAGAAAATAAATGAGCTTTTCTACCTTAGAGTTGTTTCTAAACATACTAAAATAGACACTCTATTTGATAATGGATCTCAAGTTAGTCTAATTTTAGAGGAGGTTGTGAAGAAATTGGGACTCCAAACCAAACCACATCCTAAGCCTTATCCTTTGGGTTAGGTTTGTGATGATGAAAAATTATAGGTAACAAGAACTTGTAGACTCAGATTTACCATTACTAACAAGTTAATTGATGGGTTTGATTTGGATATTACTCCATTAGATATTTGTGAGATGGGTTTTGGAATTCCTTATCTTTATGATGATAAATCAATCTTCTACAAGGAAGAGAATAAGTACTTAATTGTTAAAGATGGGATTGAATATATTGTTAGAGCTCATCATGTGAAAAAAATTCTTTCTTTGGTTACTATAGGGTAGATGAAAAGGCTTGTAAATTCAATCAAGAAATTTTTACTCATAGTGATCAAAGCCAAAGAGAAAGATCATGAAAAAGCTTTTTAGAATTGTGATCCTAAACATCATAATGAATAGGTTAAAATTGTTTCTAACTATCTTAATGTTTTTTAGGATCCATAGGACTTGCCTCTTAAAAGAGGGGTTCAACATGAGATACAATTATTGTAGGATGCATGTCTTCCTAACATTGGTATGTATAGATTATTTGTGGTTGAAAATAAAGAAATCAAGAAGCAGGTGATGGAACTATTGGAAAAAGGAATTATCTACCTAAGTTCATCCCCTTGCAGTTTGCCTATCATTTTAGTGCCTAAGAAATATGGCACATGGTATATGTGTGTTGATTTTCTTACCTTGAATAAAATCATGGTGAAAAATTGTTACCCTCTTCCTCACATTGATGATTTATTAGATCAATTAGAAAATGTTATTTATTTCACTAAGTTGGACTTAAGAAGTGGTTATCATCAATCGATAATCAATGAAGGTGATATTTGGAAAATTGATTTTAAAATAAAATAGGTTTTGTTTGAGTGGCTTGTTATGCATTTTGGATTATGTAATGCACTGGATACATTCACACATGTGATGAATGATGTTTTTAGTCCATTCATTGATGATTTTGTGATAGTATACTTAGATGATATTTTGATTTTAAGTCAATCATGGGATGATCATGTCATTCATATTTAGAAAGTCTTAGATGCTTTGAGAAAGGAAAAACTATATCTAAAGATGTCTAAATGTGAATTTGGGAAAACATCTTTGGTTTATTTGTGTTATTTTGTGAGACATGGTAAATTGAAAATTGATCCTACAAAAATTTGATGTCATTGTTAACTAGCCTAAACTCGATAATGTAACAAAGGTTAGGAGCTTTCTTGGTGCAGTTCAGTACTGGAGAAAATTTATGATAACTTCTCATTTATTGCATTTCCTTTACATTCTTTGACTAATATTAAGCAGGTCTTTTAGTGGAGAGGTAAACATCAATGATATTTTTATCCACTAAAAGAGAAAATAAGTACCACTCCTATCTTAGCAATTTTAGATCTATAGTATCCATTTGAAATTGAGACAGATTCAAGTGATTATGCTATGGGGTCAGTTTTGATGTAGAAAAGGAAACCGGTTTGTTACCATTTAGAAACCTTCACAAGTGCAGTAGGAAAATAACCTACTTATGATAAAGAATTGTATACTTTGGTGTAGAGTGTGAAGAAATTGAATAATTATTTGATGGGAAAAAAGACAGTGATTCACATTGATCATTAGCCATTATAGTATCTTCAATCACAAACCAAGATACAAAAATCAAGACATTTTCGGTGGATGGGATTCTTGTAGCAATTTCACCTTATGATAAGGTATAATAAAGGTACACAAAAAAGGTTTCCAAAATGATTTCTAGACCTCCTATTATTGCATCAGATCTTTAAAATAATAGTTCTTTAATGCATGAAATTTATAAATAATAATATATTAATGATGTTGACTTTAAGGAAGTGTATGAATATTTGACAAGTGGTAAATAGGTGGAAGAACTTGAATATCATGTACATGATGGACTCTTATATCATCTTGGAAAACTCTATATTCCACAAGATGAACAAGTGCATATGGTCAAAGAAGCTCACACTTCTCTTGTTTTAGGTAACTTTGGTTTTGGTAAGATAGTTGCATAATTACAAAGGTATGGTTATTGGCTACATATCGAATAATTTGTTGCAAAATATATAAAGAGTTGTATTATTTGTGCTAAAAGTAAGCCTAGTAACAAGAAATTGGGTTTATATACACCTCTCCCTATTCCTAATAGACCTTGGGAAAGTATTTCTATGGATTTTGTAGGAGGTTTACCTATGACATGAAGGAAACATAATTATCTCTATGTCATTATGGATAGATTTAGTAAAATATGTGTATTAGTTCCTTGTACTAAACATATTACTAGTGAAGGGGTGGCACACTTATTTTTCTAGCATATTTGGGTTCATTTTAGATTGTCCAAATCTATTATCTTTGATCAATATTCTCAATTACTTGGAGGTTTTGGTCAACTTTGTGGGACTTGATGGACACTAGGTAGAAGAAAAGTATTGTATTTCATACATAAAATGATGGATAAATAGTGATTATCAATCATATAGTGGTACATCTACTCAAAGGTTATTGTAAAAAACATCCTAAATAATGGGATGAACATCTATGTTATGTGAAATATGCTTATAATCAAGCACTAAATTCTTCCACATAAAATTTTCCTTTTGAAACTTGTTTTGGTTATCTACCTAAGTCACCATTGGACTTCACATTTAGAAATAATCAATTAAAAATGGATGAGTTGATGCTAAGAAGGCTAATAAGCTCATTCAGAAGATGCAATTGGTTCAATAGACTATTACGAAAAAGTTGGAGAAAATTCAAGAAAAATACAAAGTTAGGCATGATATACATCGAATTGATCATCATGTTTAAGTTGGTGATCAAATATAGATTCATATTAGTATGAAGAGGCTTACATGTGAAGGTAAAAAATTTAAACCAATTTGATATGTTCCATTTAATTTTTTAGAAAAGAATGGTAATAATGATTTTTGGTTAGATTTACCATTATATATATAGATTTATTCCATTGTGAATGTTGAAAATATGAAGTTTTATGAGCCTCCTATGATTCTAGATTATGATGAAAGTGTTTCTATACCTTTTGTTGAAGATTTTTCTCTAGAGTATCTAAATGAATTACAAGAAGATACCATTCTTGATAGGAAAGTGAGATCTTTGTGAAGAGGTGATGTTGAATATATTCATGTGGATCTAAAAGGGACACATTCAGGGAAGGATAAGTGGATGGAAACCAAAAAAGTGAGGGAGAAATACCCTCAACTTATTCCAAAATAAATCACTTTTGGAGGTCCAAAAGCACCCTAGTAGGGAGGAGTGATCTAGGAGGATCATCACTAAGGAAAACTAATCTAAAATAATCTCTTACCTAGCATCAAATAAATTCAAAGGTAAAAAAATAAAAATTATCAATTCTTATTCAAACCATTCACACAATGTATAGCTCATCGAGATCTTTTCAATGCATTTTTTGGTTTGAAAAATGGAGTCCATATGTGCAAGATATGGTCAATCAAAGTTTTGGTCAAAAGTCAACAAGATAGGTCAACATTAGTCAATGCTAGTCAAACCTGATCAATAAACAAGTGATGTGGTAGATCAACAAGTGGACCAATGATACAAGCATCCAACAAATCACCCATATATATTAATTAATTTGAATATTTAAATTACTATATACTTTCACATTCTTTAAATTCCATTAAAGGCCATGATAAATGTAAATCAAGCCATTTAAATATTAACATGGCACCAATCAAATTACCACCCACTTTTCATAATTTCCACATGATATGTGGAGGAAAGTTATCTTTTTGCATTGAAAATGGGATGCGTCTTATCCAACAACCAAAGGCATGGGAAGAGGTTTTATCCCCTTACTTTTGGTTAAAGAATGTTGATTAAGCCACCAATGCATTCCATGGGCTTAGGAAGGCTAAAAAAGGTTGGTGATTCATTTGAAAGAGCATGAGGCATTTTCGATTTAACATTGTTGATATCTTTTGAAGAGGTTTTGAAATTCATGAAGGAAGATTTTAATAGGAAAGAGATATTGAAGATAATTATTTTGAGATGCAGGTATAAGTTGTTTACAAATTCATTTGGTGTATTCTTGAATTGTAAAATTTGTACCAATTATTAATGCATTGGTCATGCTTATAGTGGACTTGGGGACATAGATAAATTATCAAACCTTGTGAAAAAACTTTTTTTGTCTTTATCTTTGATTTGGTTCTTTTGTGTGTGAATATTACTTAATCACATATTTTTAGTAAAATTATATTTTGAATAGTGTTATTAAAGTTATGAAAAAGTGAGCTTACTATTCAAAACATCCATTTTATGGGTTATTCAAATCATTTGAAGTATTTTGAAAATTGGATAACTACATATCACTCACTTACTATAAATTCTTCTAAAGCTACTACTAACACCCATAGTGGTACCTAAGCCACTACTACCAATTCCAATGATTCACACAATACCAATAATACCACTCAAACCCATCAACTTATATTACAAACTCTTAATCAAATGAATGATTTACAAGCTAACAATACAAATAAAATGATGCAAATGCAAAATCATATCATCCATCTTCAAAATAAACCTCAATAGGTGTCATGGGTAATGCATAACCAAAATGCTCCCCCACCTCCTCTTCGTAATTTCCATGGTAATCTTATCCCTCAACCTTCCCTTAGTTAACAAAGCAATTAAACACCTTCAAAATGAGCCTATTACACCTCAAATTTATAATATTGATATAGGAGGTATCACCCCTAACATTACTTACAATAGGTTGATCAATCCTACTCTTCACAAAAAAATATTTGGAAATCTATATAAAGATTGGGTCAAGTTAAATACTTTTATTGCTACCAAGCTATTAGCAAAAAATCTCATGGGTGATGCTTTAGATTGGTGAAACCAACTCAAATCTCATCAATATTGGTCAATTTCTATTCCTTTACCTATAAGTTGACCAACCTTATATATTAGAGTCATGATCCATCTTTGATAATGGTTATTAGTCATGTCATGAGTTGAGAGGGATGTTTAATCAGTCCATTGTCTAGTCATGTTTCAAACTTGCCTTATCATTCCTTATGGGTGTTTTTACCTCCTTTCAAGACTGATTCATGTATTTTAATGGTGTCCAAAAGTTCTTAGTTGGCCCTTATCCACCTTTAAGGGTTATCAATATGAGAAGGATGCAGTAATGAAGGCAAATGGAGGAGATGGCTTGGTAAAGGTCTAAACACACATTAGTCATACATAATCATCAGAGGTATGCCCATTTTTGAGCTTTAAAGAATCATTATATGGAATTTTATGAGGATAAATTAATATTTAATTAACCTTTGAGGTGTTCCATATGCATTAACATGGTAATCTAGTTGATAATCCTCTCTTAAGGCCATATGCTTGAACCTAGTCAATGGTATTGATCATAATGAGATAGTATTTAGCTTTGATTGACCAATAAACTATCCCATAAACCTCAAAAAAAATAATTATCCTCATTAATCCATCATGGGATGGTTTCATACCTTACATAGATCTATTACCTTGGTCAATGCTCATTTCCCCTAAAGAGGGCCCACTGTGTCAAATTATGACCTTTCAGCTCCCTCACTTTGTACCACTAAGTCAAAATTGTTGTCTTCCCCATATTTACCTCCACAACACCATTTGGCTTCATTTTAGGTCTAAAATAATAAGATTTGTAGGAAAAATGGTAGTTTGTAGGTGTTTTCTCAATAGTATAAATCCATACTATATGGACCAACTTAGTCAAGGACATGTTATTGCAGAAGGAGGTCAAAGAGATAAAATCATGAAAGTATCACTATTTTTTAGTGACTTAGGATCTCAAAACCATTGCTCCTCTGCTTTGAGCTCATTAGCATGCTTAAAGGAGCCCTCAAGTTCATACTTATTCTATATAGGAGGGGGTGAGTGGGGGTCCAAGCTCTTGCATATGAAAGGTAGACTCAGGGAGATAAATACCCATGGCATTTGTCTATAGGTTAAGTGTCTATTCTTTATGAAAATTCCTTTACAAGTTAAGGAATGTCTATGTCTCTCTCATCTGCATAGACACTTTTGGAGTCAACAGTTTTTAAAGGAATTTACCTCTTCTACTAAAACTGATCATATATCCTTTTCTCTCAAGCCATTTAGAGTCATCCTATGGTGATTTCAACATTGAATCCACATGTATGATCTTAGCATGAAAACCTCTTTGATATTTTTCTATGTATGGTTTGCATACCAATTTTGTAAAGAATAGAGTTTTAGTACCTCCATCAAAGGATACAAATAAGATAGAAAGGTTGTAGAGGTGTTTTAGTGATCCTAATGCCTTATTGATTAATTTAAAGGTTTAACAATCCCTTGGTTATGTCAGATCACTTTAAGGAGAGAAATAATACATGTTTATAGAACAATGTTTAATAAGTTGTGTATGGTTCAAGAACACTTGTAGAAATTCATGTGGTATAAAAACATGAAAAGGAGATGTTGAAGTTAGATTAGATCACCTTTTACCCTTTAAGGTAACTTTCACAATCATTATTTTGGCTTCATAGACTTGAAGATGACCTTGTTTGTCTCCAAGTTACTTAGTCACCATTTAGTAGTGTTTAAGGTTTTTTGTAAAAATTAAGGTATTTGTGAGTATACTAGGTTTCATTTTGAGACCATATACACCTCACTCCTACCCCCAATTTTTTTTGTTTTCTTGGGTATGCATTGATAGGTTAATAATTTTCAATTGGTTGGTCTTAAGAAGGAATTTTATCTCCATTTCATGCCTTTTCCTATGTTCTTTCCACTCCAACCTTCCTCCACCATTACCCTCCTTCACCCATCCACCCTCCATTCAAGATTGGATCATCCCAAGTTAACCATTACACTAAAATAAACCATAAATACCACTAATATCATCAAAAAATAGACTTATATGGTCATATGGAAACTTGGGAGTACAAAATAGCACCTACACTCAACCACTAAAGTTATTATAGCAAGGTCATAGGAGGAGCTACATGAATCATCCAAGGTGAAATTTTTGGCATTAATGTCATGGAGTATGCATGATAATAAATTTTAATGATGATTTAAGTCACTCATGTCATAGTTTCAATCATTATATGAGTCATCTCCAACCTATATAGACTCAAAACAACCTTGTAACTAGTCATAGTGAGAGAAAGCCACAATTGACACTACTAACACATAGTGATGTTTCCACATCATTTGAAATCATAGGTAGAATACATATGAGAGGAGATAATTCTCAAATTATTAAGTGTGTAGGAATTATGGTCACCACCCCTGAGGAGGTAGAATGATGTCATCACAACCATGAGAGCACATAATCTATATAAGTATGAGACCTAAGTAAAATGAAAGATTGGTTGTGAAATAGGGTAGTGTTGGAGGACCATCACCTGGTCATTATAATCATGTGGAAAAAACCTCCTAGGAATGAAAACACCCTATAATCAATCATACAGACTATGTCAAAGTTTGCATGCCTGAGTGTTCAGTTAGCAGATAGTTTGAGCTAAAATAATGATATGGGATCATTTCAAGCACAAACAAGCCTCCAAAATTAGTATAGATTATGGTCATAACCTGATTAATAGGTCCATATGTTCACTTAGTTGATAAAAATAATGGATATACTCACTTTTTTATCTCAGACCAAGGCTTGTCTATGTAGGCATATAGTGAGTTAGAGAAACATTCATGTTATAATAAGTATTTAGTTAGTGTGGGGCCTAAGGAAGGTATTATTTAAAGGGATAATGATGTCTAGGGTCATCTAAAAACTCTCATAAGGTTTAACACTTAGATTTGTATTCAAAAACCTTGGAGATGTGTTGATACAGTCAGATAGGTAGTCTTACACATGAACCTCAGTACTATCTTGGGACCTTTGCAAGTTATGGTAGCTAATAAAATGGCCAAGGTGAGGAGAATGAGCATGTTTTAGACCCAAAAAATGGGTTTCAAGAGTCAAGAGGTGGAAAAATTTCTCCAAATGTCATAAATCCTAACTCAAGCCAGCTCACATATATACAAGCAATTTGAGGGGTATGTTCACATGCTCACCCACTCCACCACAAACATCCTCAGACCCAGAGATCCTAAGGAGATTTAAGTATCTCTATTCACTAAACATTTATGTAAATTTTATTGGTAATGGGGGGTTTGGATATATGAATGATTGCTAAAAAATAAAGACTCAAAACTACCTATAACTGACCCTAACCTCACATTCTAATGCTCATATCTCCTAGGAACAATTACATGGTAATACATATTATTCATGATAGATGGGGGGGGTAAATACCCTAAAAATTCATGGACTTTTTTGTAGGTTTGAACGTCTATATTCTATGAACCATCATTAAGATGGTTTATGTTTCAAACCCTACACACAGTGAAGAAATGACTCAATGATGAAATTTCTCCCCAAACCCCATCAAAATTTAGGGATTCAGCCATGAAATCAACTTTAAGGTCTTATAAGGTCCCTTTGACACCACCATGAGTTCTTGGTTGGCATGTGTAGGGTCAAGCTTGTATGAAAGAGGCCAAAAAAAGCTAGTTTGAGCTCAAATATCATGATACAAAGGATATTCATGTGAAAAATGAGTTAAATAATGGAGAGGGGCTCCTAAAATACCTACGTAAGCCTTTTGGTCATCTCCATATTGACCTCCATGACTAGTCCATTAAACAGAGAGTTTGCACATACTGGAACACTAAGTTATATATATATGACGAGGGCAATTATCATGATAAAGGAAATAATGCTAATTTGTGAGGTGTCCAATGTGTTTTCCTAGTCATAAATGAGGTAATTATGGTTCATATATTTAATATGGAGGTAAAAGTCCATGTCTTAGTTTGTAAACCAAATAAACCTTCAAATCCCATTAGGACTGTGCTTTCAAAAGTGAATCAAAATATAAACTAAGGAATGTGGATGCTTCCAAACCAAAATGTGAGGGATAACATAGTGTTTGAGGGCCCTTGGATAAGTTTAATCCCATATGAGAGTCATCAAAGAGAACCTTTCTACTTGAAAACATGCATAGATCACTCAAAGAGTAGGTCCTTCACAAGAGGAGCAACTTCAAGTGCTCACCAAGGCTAAAAAGCTATTCTTGGTAAATATAAAATTTCATGGGGGGTGAGAGGACAAATTATCTTGGGATTGGTGTATATAGTTCACAAACCCAAGCTTAGATCTTCAATAACTAGGCCTAAGACTCCCAAACCCCCTAAAACCACCCTTCAACCCTAATAAGGACCAGTCTAGAGAGGTTTAAGTAAAAATACATTCTTTTCATCAAAATTTGTTATTATATCACTTAAAGATTGTTTGGGACTTAGGAGGGCTCCTAATCATAGTCTTTAGTGGTAAGGAAGATGCATGGATGTATCCTAAACAAGCAAAATTGTAGGGTCTTAGTCATAATTTGTGTTACAAATCCTAATTAAGAGTTATAAACCATGGAGAGAGAATGTTCAAAACTTGTTGTATCTATCCAACATCAATATATCCCATAGAACTAATTGAAAGTGTTCTCCCCATATCTTTTAAAAATACTAGTCTTGTTAGAGGTACAAACCACTGAGAGGAGGGTGAATTAGTGGTGGAAAACAATCCAATTAAATTTACAAACCCTTCATTTAATTAAACATTCAATACAACCATTCATGAAGCATTCAAGATGTTAATAACAATGAAAAAATAGATAATGTAAGATTACACACACAACACAAAATATATATGGGAAACCCACTTGGGGAATAAAACCAAATCTCAAGCCTGTAAACACATGGAATACTTGCACTATAATAAGTATGAAAACATGAGACTTTAGTGAAACACTTGTTCCACAAGGAGCACTTGCCCTTAGGATGGTTAAGTCCTTCTAACCAAACTTTATTGAAACACATGTTTCATAGGGAGAACCCACCCCTAGGATTATAAATTCCTTCTAACCAAACTTTAGTGAAACAACTATTCCATAAGGAGAACCTACCCTTAAGATGGTCAAGTCCTTCTAACCTAGATGTTGAGAATGCTCCCAACACCTATGAAATGAACATTTCCACCTTTGAATTGATGTCTTTAATGACTAATGACTGACCTCATATTTTTTAACCCCTAAAAAACATTGTTTATGTCTCATATAGTACTCTCACATAGGCATGCCATAATCTCTCTTCCTCTTCACTTAAACTGCCCTCATATACACACTCAGACTTGTAAATCCTTCTTGTATTTGGTTATCTCCCTAATATTAAAAATTACAAGAGCACTATATTTGACATAAAAAATATAACCCATATGTCATACACATATTCATCAACCTACTCTACTCTACAATCTATCCACTAGGAACACACCCTTTTTTCTATCCTTCACTCTTCAACTCTTACACACACCTCTTCTTACAAGACTATAAATTACCACCTTTGATTTCACCTTTTATAGAGCCATCATGATTATTATCTTATAAATCATCCATAGTACTTTTCTTAACCCTTAAGACATCTAACATAACTCAATAACATCCACACAGATTAACCATACTAATTATGGGTCACACTTAAGTAGCTATGCCTTTTAATTAGGCCTTAGTAGCCCTTATGGAGACCAATTACCCATTTAACAATTCATCAAGCAATTTAAAAACACAAGACCACTTAAAAATACATAGGTCTACTCCATATGACCTTTCAGACATCTTCAAATGATTGCAGTCATCATTACACACCTCTGCATATGCTCAATATACTCAAACATTAGCCTTGTAGAAAAGAACAATATGAATGAATAAATAGTCAACTTTTAAGCATTTTTTCATACTAAATATGGATTGGCAAACCCTCTAAAATATATACAGATAATCCTCATGGAGTCTACAACACTCTCCAATAGCTCAGTCCCTTTGAAACATCCAAATACCATCAGAACAACTCAAATATCTTCTTAGGTCACTTACAGAACATGGTCAAACACACAGTCAACTTTGGAGATTAATAACTCTAACTGTACAAATATTCATACTGATGGGTGTCATTATCCCCTTCATTTAATCAACTTTCTGTTGATGTCATATTTAACCAAGGTTGTGTCTAAAGCTATATGCAACAAGAGGAATCGTAGCAATTTAGTAATTGGATGGGGGTATTTGTATATATTTTATTGGTTGTTTTGGGGGATTTTAATGTCTTGAGGATTTCTTGATTAAAACCTTATTGGAATCAAACTATGAAATTTTTTTGGAAATAAACACACTCTGCAAAAATGAAATTGATTGTTGGAAACAAACACATGCTACAAAAATGAAATTGATTGCTGGAAACAAACACATGTTGCATAAATGAAAATTTAATCTAAAAATGCCTGCAGGAACAAGTTTACAACAAATCTTAACTATAAGGAGTTGGAAGTATTGATAAATTTAATATAATTACCTATTTATTTTTGTAAATAGAAATATAAATACTGACAAAATAAAGATCCTGGTTCTTCAGTGGAGTGGGCCCTTGCTCCACCTAGAATAGGATTTGAACAATTTAATTTACTTTCAAAATAGAAATGGCTATTTCATTGATAAAATGTTTCATATTACAAAATGTACCAATCTATCCTTATCTCTCTATTCTTCAATGATCTTCTACTTTTTTCTCTCTCCTTTTTTATATATACTTAGGTCTATATATATAGATGCTTTGATGGCTATAACTACTTCATAGATATGGTGGAACTGAGATATGATGAAATTGAATCACACCCAAATTAGATGCTGAATCAAGATGTGGCTGGATGTCTAGCTGTGTGATACATGTCTTGATTCTACAAATTTGGAAAATTGGGAAACTATTTCTGATTTAATGGGATCATTGATCTAACAGATCACCAACTATTTGGAATAGATCCTCATCAGTTTCATTTCTAGCTGCAAAAGTTCCAGAGCTTGTCTATAAGAGTACCAGAGCTAAATATAGAGTTATAGAGCTAAGCCCAAAAATGTGATGACTTGAAATAGTATGGTGGAGTTCTATAACTAACTATGATGGTTTTGAAATAGATTTTGTAGGTTTTAGGACTAACTGTGATGATTCCAAAATAGATTCTACAAGTTCTGAAACTAATCTAAATTGAGTCCAATGCTTCCAAAACATGCAATCTACTTCACATTTGTTCTTTAGCCTGATGATGACCTATTTTATTTCAAAACTAGAATTTTCCAACACACTTGTTAGGAATTATAGGTCTTTCAAAATGTTAGAATCACAGTCAACAAAAGATGGATAATCACATTCTAACTCATTTTAGATCAAAATAAAAGTTACAAAATGCAATCAAACTTAATAAAAAGAGAGAGTAAGATGAGGTCATTTATTATATAGTTATCGGGCATATCATGGCCTCATCATTTCCCCCATACTTGTTTGTAAGTCCCTTTACAAACTTCATTCTTCAAATTCAGGATTGCATATCCTGCATTCTATTTGATTGCTTAGATCAAATGGCTGAAACTGAATATCTCAATGCTTTAAATCAGAAGTACTATACCCTACTCCTGCTTCTACTTTTCTTTTCCATTCCTCAAAATGAGTGGGATGTTGAGGTTCTCTATTTTGCCAAGGAGACATGGGGGTGAGAAGTAGAGGTGGCCTTGTCTGCATTCCTATCCATATGTTCAGGGGAATTTCATTGATCTGGGGAATTATTGTGCATAAATCTTTTGCTCTTTCTAAACTCCAGATCAAATTGGAAGGGGATATCACTTCTCTTATTTTCAATGCTACCAAGAGAAATTCCCATATTATAAAACATGCATCATAGATATTATCAAAATTTTCCCTTTCATAAGAGGTGAAGACATCCATGCTTTGTTGTAAAATGAAAAGATAAGGTCCCTTGAATTTATCATTAAATTCATGGGATTGGAAATATGTAGCAAAGGCGGATAGATTACTATAGTGAATTCTCATACAGAGACTAGATGAACTAGCCTTTGACCAATGCTCTGACTCCCTTTCTTTCCAAGCAATCTAATTTTGAAGAATAGAGATGAATACGTTAAGCTAGCTTTCTCTTACATATAAATTGATCATAAAACCTATATTTCTTTCTAGCATAAAATTGTAGAGGCAAAATTCACAAAGAAGGTTTTTCTATTCTATATTAGCTAAGGAGTAAGTGGCTAAAAAATCAAATTCATCTTTTATTTCATGTAGAAGGCCACATGCTATCCTTGCCAACTGCCAGTAGATGAATTGTTCTTCTAAAAACATGCTATAAATACGAGAAGGTTTTCTGCATGCAAGCAGCATCTCACTCATCATACAAACTATTTGTATTTTCACAAGACATTTATACTTATCATTTTCCTCCTTGTAAAATTTGTCTTCCCATTCCTTCCTTGCTTTCTCTTCTTATGCAAATTTGCCTTTCAAGTCTGTATTGGATGCTTTGATTTCATTGAGTTATCTGCATGTGTCATCCCATAACTGTTTGAGTGACAGATAAGTTAATTCAGTCTATGCAGAGACTATTGATATAAGGGTCTATCTTATACACTTTTCCTCATTCTCCATTAGTTGCCTTTTAGTTTCTGTTAATTATTCATTTTTGGCTGTGAACTGGGTTGTTAATTCTGCAAGGAGCATTTCTTTCTGTTCTAACTTGAGTTTGAAGAAGTTCAATTCCTCATCCTTTTCCTTGATAATGAGTTTTACTCTGGACAAAAATAGAGCCTATTTAATTTGTTGGTTTTGTTCTTTTTCTAAAAGTTATTGGGGAATTAAACATTCCTCTTACACCATGGGGGATTTCCCTTTTCTTCTCAAAGATGCTTATTCATCTTCTACATGTGATGATTCTGTTGTCTCAACATTTTGTTCATCTTCTTTTTCCTGTTCTACTTCGCTTGGTTCAGGAGGAGTCATGGCCATGCTGCCCAAAATATCAGTAGCTTCAATTTCTAGCCTTTCTTGTTCTTCCATCTCCTCTAAACTTTCTTTAGACTTCTTATGATGTTTTCTTTCTTGAGGAGCCTCACTGTCAGATATCATTTCTTTTGTAGTTTTAGTAGCAAAAATTTCATGAGAAGGCATAGGGTCTGCAATTTGAATCTTTCTTTTAGATTTTCTTCTTTTGGGTATTTCCTCTTCCTCTAATCTTTTCTTTTCCTTAGTGATGGTAGTAGTTTTTGAATGAACTGAAGAAGTAGGAGGAGTTTTTATTATTCTTCTAGGAATACTAGGGTTTTGTCCAAATTTGCCAAGAAATTTGTCCTACATTTTTTCCCCATTTTTCTTGGAAAGAAAATGGTGTTGGCATACCAAATTCACTAACCCATGATGTCTAATTGTTCTTACACCCTAACAATACCTCTGGGCCATGGTATGGATTGAGTCAAAAAGAAACCTGGGAAGGTTTACTCTATATTCTAGTTTTTCGGCTCCATATCTAAGGTGTATAAGGATTTTTAGAACTTCTTTTCCTACTATCCCAAACTGTCCATCATAGGTTAAATATTTGACTACTGAAAATGCTACTCTGACAAAGGGTTTGGGCAGGCTGGCCCTTTTGACTCCCTTAATGATTTGCTTTATATTATAAATATATTGGGGTTTAGCTTCCCCTTCTTCCAATAGGGTTTTAGCCAGGTCTTTCAATGTCCCTTTGACAGGGTTTGGGACATGCATTATCGGTATTCCAGACATCTCACTTATGATATTTATAGAAAAAGGAATGAAAACCTTCCTAATTTTTGTTCTTGTTTGTTCTAGATTGATAATAAATTCTCTTACTAGTTCATCATTGTATTTGGGAAATTTCTTCAGATATTCCAGCCATTCTACCTATTGAAAGATATTTACTACTTCTTCATCTACAAAGAGTTGGGTATCATTATCTGGTTCTGACTTCTTTTTGATTCCCATGATTCATTCTTCTTTAAATATTTCACATGTTAGCTAAAAATTGCTTCTCATCTTAGAGGAACTAATGATTTTAACTATGAAAATAGCATATTTAGTTGCTAATTTAGTGAATTTGGTTGTGAAATTATTGTACTCAGCTACAGAACTTATCAATTTTGGATATAGAACTAATATACTCAACTGTGGAACTTATCAATTCTAGATGTGGAATTAGCAGATTCAGTTGCTTTAATCATAAGAATGATTCTTTATGGTTATTCGCAAACTCATTCCATCATCAATATCCTTCTCATGATTTTGCACATTTAACCATGATGTACAGTAAATGACTCATCATACTATTCTTTTTAAATGAAGTCTAATCACACATGCAAACTTTCATTAAACCTTTAACAAGTTAAAAACATAATTACCATCCTTGATGATGTAATCCCTCCATCATGATGACTCATCATTCCTAAAAAATGGTTAGAAAATAGTTAGAATTCAAAAAAAAAAAAATTATTTGAGTTAGGTATTTATTTGAGAAGATCAACTGCCATCACTGGTTTTCAATTGATCTTTTTTTTTAGGAAAAGAGAACATCATTTACTAGTTTTGATCCTCTTCCCTTTATTCTAGATCTTTTCATCTGATTATTTGATCATTTTGGAAGAACTGGATCTTCCATATGATCAAATTATTTGTTTGCTTCAATCTGCTTCAAGAATTCATCCTTAGTAGGAGGCTTCCTATAATGTTTTAGCCTATGTCCATTGACCAAGAGTATTCTTTTGTTGCCATCAATGGGAAGTAACTAGATAGAACCATTGTCAAATATCTACTTGATCTGGTAAGGTCCCAACCATCTAGTTCTTAATTTACCTTTGAATTATTGGTACTTAGAATCAAACAACAATGCCCAGTCTCCTACTTTAAATTTTCTTTCCTTGATATGTGAATCATGCCATTGCTTCTTTTGACCTTGGATTATTTCTATATGGTGAAGTGCTTCCATTCTGAATTCATCCAATTCATTGAGTTGAAGGATTCACTCCTTTTGAGCTACATCCAATTCAATTCCCACCTTAGCTATTGTCCTCAATGTCTGTAGTTCAAAATCAATAGGCAATAAGGGCTTTGTCCCATAGACTAACTCATATGGTGAAAACCCTGTTGTGGTTTTCCAAGTTGTATTGTAAGCCCATACAGCTTTAGGTAGTCTTTTTACCCAATCTCTTCTTTCAACTTCAACTATTTTAGTGAGGATGTTTTCTAATTCTCTATTTGTTTCTTTAACTTGTCCATTTGCTTGTGGGTGATAGGAAGATGACTTCCTATGATTGATCTGATAATACATTGTGAAGGCCTGGATCATGTTGGACATAAATTGTGATCCCTGGTCTAAAACTAAGCTTCTTGGTACTCCAAACTTTACCATAATTTTGTGCTAAAAGAAATCAGTAATTGCTTCTTTAGTGGCATTTGTTAAAGCCTACACTTCTTCCCATTTTGTTACATAATTAGTACACACAAGAATGTGCTCTTTTCCTTGTGAAGGAGGATTAAAAGGTCCAAAAAAATCCAATCCCCATCTCTCAAATGGTTCAATCACTACTTGTGGTTGCAGAGGCATTTTACTAGTAATGGTTGGCTATCCCATCCTTTGACAAGGATCACACCGCCTGATATATCTCTTCACATCTTTTTACAAAGATGGCCAATAGTAACTAGTGCCAAGTATCTTGTGAGCTATTCTTTTCACTAAATAGTGTCCTCCACTTGGTTCATCATGACATGCCTGGAGGATGTCAAAAATTTCATCTTCTCTTACACACCTACGTAAAACCAAATTAGGACCACATTAAATAGCATTCCATTTAGCCACTTGAACTGTGCACTAGTTTTGATTAATTTATTTATTTATTTTTTAGTGAAATAAGGAGGAAACTTCCCTGTTGCAAGATAATTTTCCATGTCAGCAAACCATGGTGTGTTATCTAAAATAACAAACAATTGTTCATTTGGAAAGTTATCCTTGACTGGATCCTACTCCCCTGTAGTGGTCAATCTTGACAAGAAATCAGCTACCACATTAGATTTGCCTGGGTTATCCATAATGGTAATATCAAATTCTTGTAGAAGTAATAACCATCTAATTATTCTACCTCCAACCACTGGTTTGTTCATTAAATATTTAATTGTTGAGTGATCTATATGTACAAATATTTTGTACCCTATAATGTAATGTCTAAATTTATTGATTGTATAGATCACAGCCACAAATTATTTTTTAGTGGTAGTGTAATTTCTTTCAGTGGGAGTCACATTTTTACTAAGATAGTATATAGCATACATTCTTCCTTCTTCATCTTTCTATCCCAAAACTACACCTATTGAGGTATTTGAGGCATCAGTTTGGATGTGAAAGGGTTTCTCCCAATCAGGTCCTTGCAATATTAGGGCAGTTACTAATTTCTCTTTAATTTCTTCAAAATCATGTTGACACTGTTCATCTCAAAGAAAGTCATAGTCCTTGGTAAGCAATTTAAACATGGGGGCAGCAATTTTACTAATATCCTTGATAAACTGCCTATAGTATCTGACATGTCCTAAGAATGATTTGATGAGAGTTTGAGGAATAGGCAAGTCTGAAATAATCTTGATTTTGTTTTGGTCAACCTAAATTCCTCTTTTTGAAATATGGTGCCCTACTATGATCCCTTCATTAACCTTCAACAAGCATTTCTCATGACTAAGAGACAAGTGATGTTATTCACATCTTGTTAATACTCTATCCAAAAAATTTAAGACATCATCAAATGTATCTCCATACACAGTAAAATCATCCATGTATACCTCCACACAGTCATTTGTTAGGTCTATAAAAATTGCTACTACAACTCTTTGAAAGGTTACTGGAGCATTACATAGTCCAAATGGAAATACCCTATAAGCAAAGGTACCCCATGGACAAGTAAATGTAGTTTTGTCCTGATCCTTAGTAGCAACTCTAATTTGATTGTATCGACTAAATCCATCCAAGAAGGAAAAGTATTGTTTACCTGAAAGGTTGTCTAAGACTTGATCTATGAATGGTAAGGGAAAATAATCTCTTAGGGTGGCTTTATTTAGTTCCCTATAGTCAACACGAATTCTCCATTTTTCATTTTTTTAGGGATAATTATAAGAGGAGACACCCACTGACTATCTGAGATAGGGTAGATAAAACCTACTTGTAATAGTTTTTCAATTTCTTATTTGACTATATCCCTTAAGGCTGGATTAATCCTTCTCTGAGGTTACCTAACTGGTCTAATATTTTTTGTATAAATGTGATGGGTGTAAATACTTAGATGAATTCCTTTCATATCTCTATAGTCCCATGAAAAAGCTTTAGTATGGTCCTTCAAAACATCAAATAGTTTTGCTTCTTCATCATTCTTTAACCAGCTATTAATATTCAAAAAATTTCTTGGTTGAATCTCAACATGTTTGGTTCCAGGATATGATGAACTGATTTGTTGAAGAGGTTCCATTAAGGTATTTAGTGGACATGCATGTGGTAACAACATATGATATGTAGCAACATCTCCAAAAGTTCCCTGAGATAGAATGCTAGACAAAAGACAATAGGAAGAGTTATGATACTTATCTTGTTGTAGATCAAACTCCTTGTTACTGCTATTTTCCAAAAATTCTTCACCATCTCCTGATATCTGTAAAGCTGATGCTACAGATCCTTCCTCTCCCCAAGAGAAATCACGTTCCTCCAGAGTGAAGTTATCTTCACTTGCAAAAAATTGGTGTGGTTCTGGTACTAACTGTGAAGGTCCAAAAACTAACTGTGATGGTTCTAGAACTAATCTTGACTGCTCAAATGATGATTGATGTTCATTTAATGAAGGATTAACCATATCATCTATTTCCCGTACATGATCTTGCAATGTTATCATAGCCAAAGAAGATATATTTTGCTCATTAATATCAAGATTATCAACCCATAATTTTGCTTGATTATCAGTAAAAGGTCGTGCAAATGGATATAATGAAATTTGCTTAGAATTCTTACCATTTGAAATAGTCATATCACTTGACCTGCAATCATTTAAGGTAGCAACTATAGCTAACCATGGTCTCCCCAAAATATTGGGATAACCAAGTGTTTTACCTTTTGGTTGAAATATAAGGAAGTCAACTGGATATTCCCATGATTCCACCATTACTGCCACATCTTCAATAACTCCTAGTTTTGCTACAGACTGATCTACCATCTGTAATATGGTATTAGTAGGTTGTATGCCTATTAATGGTAATGTTTTCAATGTGTCCACTGTCATTACATTGATAGTTGTGCCTAAATCAACTAAAATGTTATATAAATATCCTTATTCCATATAGAAACAGAAATAATAGGGCTTTCAAGATCTCCATATTTGGGTAGTAGGAGTTTTCTTGTTAATAAATCAGCAAGTTTCTCGTCTACCTAAATAGTCCTAGGGTATTGATTCTTTCTTCTAGGTTTTTAAAACATAACAGTTTGATTAACTTGTTTAACTCTAGAATATCCTTAATTACTTATAATAATGGTATTTCAATATTCAATCTTCTTAGTTCCTACACCAATTTAGATTCCTTAAGTTTTATGGTTTCTTTAAGTCTTTCTGGAAATGGAATCTCAGCAGAATTACTTTATGGTTCCTTATCTTTTTCTTTGTCATCTTCCTTAGGTGTAACTATGGTAGGGGTTCTAACTTCTTTTGTCATCTCTATGATTATAACAGGTGGACTACTAATGATTTTTCTAGACCTGGTTTGAATGTTTTTACAATCCATTATATTTAAATCAACTGATTTTTCTAGTTATGTTTTGTATACAGGAGTTGTTTGTTTGTTTCTTGGGTTTGCTATTGGTTGTGCTAGCATTTCTATTTGGACTATGTTTTCAACTTGTGGATTTTGTGTTGGAGGTCTTGTTATGGCTTATTGGTTCTAATTTGGATATGTTTTTCCTTGCACATAATTGTTAGTGCTCCATCTAGGTTGTGGCCAAGCATAAGGATTTCCTTGTCCAGCCCAAGGTTGTTGATGTCCTTGAGTATACCAAGATTGACTTGCCCAATCTTGAGGATGCCATTTGGGTTGAGTGGCCTAAGGTGGATGTCCCCAACTTTGTGGTACTTTTTGAGTTGCCCATGGCATCATCCAGGTATTAGGAGCTGGTCTTGGCATAAACTGTCCTTGGTTAGGTTGTCTCTAAACAAAATTTAATTCCTCTGTAGTGGATGATGTATTGGTTTGTTTGAGTTGATTTTTTATGAGTGGAAGAAGAGAAAAAGTGTGAGTATCATGTTCTTTAGATTCACATACAAGACATACTTCTATTTTATCCAAAGGACATTCCCTTAATGGATGATTCTTCCTGCATCTAGGACAATACATAGCTAATGGTTCAAGTTGGTCATTTGCTTTAGCTTGCAATCCATCCATGGTGGAGGTTAATTGAACTAATATGTCATTTTTAAAGTTTTCTAGTTCATCCATCACTTTGTTCATATTTGGATTCAAATTTTTAACCATTTTCCCTTTTTGAGGTCCACCCCTTGTTCTTGAATAGTTTCTACAAATTTCTATGATTTCATCCAGTCTTAATTGAGCAATATTTCCTCCGCCAATTAAATCAAGGATTTCCCTAGATTCATCATCTAGACCTTTAAGAAAAATGGTTTTATTTAAATCTTATTGAAGTACAAATCCACATCTTTTACTTACAAAGAGGAATCTATCCAAATAATCTTCCATATTCTCATCTTCCTCCTGTTTGATTTTGAAAAATTCTTCCTTTCGATTACTTCCTCTATAATAATCTTAATATTTGTCTAGAAAGACAGTTTCCATTTGTTCCCAATTGGTAATAGAATTAGATGTTAATCCCATAAACCACCTCATTGTTGCATCCTTCAGAGTAGATGGAAACAACTTGAATTTTTGATTATATGTCTTGTAATCATAGGTCTGACATAGTACTTTAAATTAAAACAAAAATTGATCAGGATCCTAAAATGACATTCCTCTAAATATGGGCAAATGTGAAGGTGAAATGTTTTTCATAGTGGTTTCATCATCCTCAATCTGAATGGGATAGGTAAATCTTCTCTCAGGTTCTCTTCTAGCTTCTCATGCCATCTCTCTAGTATTTTCTAGTCCCTTCTCCCAATCAATGTGGTGTGTGGTCTATTTTGGAAATGGTGAAAAGTCAGGAGTAGGAGGTTGACTACTCAATTGAGAATCAAAACTTTCTCTCAATGGATATTGAGAAATAATCCTCCTCCCTAAGGTTCTACTTGGTTCTGGTGACTGATCCAAAAATTCCAAAAATGGCAATTTTGCTTCTTGTCTTGTAGGAGATAATGGTGCCTCCAATTCTTGCTCAATGTCTTTTCTTAAACTAGAGGATGATGGAATTTCTTGTTTAGATATTTTGGGGAGAAATCTACCCTTGGAATCTCGTGGTCTACTCACAAATTAAGGAAAATTTCTTTAATTCTAAATGAATGATTGTTGCTCTTGTTGACACCTAATTAGAAAATTCCACTAGTGATCCCTAGCAACGGTGCCAAAAATGATGGGTGTCATCATCCCCTTCATTTAATCAACTTTTTGTTGATGTCATATTTAACCAGGGTTGTGGCTAAAGCTATATGCAATAAGAGGAATCATAGCAATTTAGTAATTGGATGGGGGTGTGTGTGTGTGTGTGTATATATATATATATATATATATATATATATATATATATAGACACACACACACACCCCCATCAATGAAAATGATTGCTAGAAATAAACACACATTGCAAAAATGAAAAGTTAATCTAAAAACACTTGCAGCAACAAGTTTACAACAAATCTTAACTATACGGAGTTGGAAGTATTTATAAATTTAGCAAAATTACCTATTTAATTTTGTGAATATAAATATAAATACTGACAAAATAAAGATCTTGGTTCTTCGGAGGAGTGGGCCCTTGCTCTGCCTAGAACAGGATTTGAACAATTTAATTTGATTTCAAAATAGAAATGGGTATTTCATTGATAAAATGTTCTGTATTACAAAATGTACCAATCTATCCTTATCTCTCTATTCTTCAATGATCTTCTACTTTTTTCTCTCTCCTTATTTTATATATACTTAGGTCTATATATATAGATGCTTTGATGGCTGTAACTGCTTCATAGATATGATGTAACTGAGATATAATGGAACTAAATTGCACCCAAATTAGATGCTGAATCAAGATGTGGCTGGATGTCTAGTTGTGTGATACATGTCTTGATTTTGAAATTTCAAAAAATTGGGAATCTGTTCCTAATTTAATGGGATCATTGATCTGATAGATCACCAACCATTTGGAATAGATCCTCATCAGTTCCATATCTAGCCACAAAAGTTCTAGAGCTTGTCTATAAAAGTATCAGAGCTAAATATAGAGTTCTAAAGCTAAGCTAAAAAATGAGATGACTTGAAATAGTATGGTGGAGTTCTAGAACTAATTGTGATGGTTCCAAAATAGATTCTATAGGTTTTGGGACTAACTGTGATGATTTTGGAATAGATTCTACAGGTTCTAGAACTAATTTGAATTGAGTCCAATGCTTCCAAAACATGAAATCTACTTCACATTTGTTCTTTAGCCTGATGATGACCTATTTTATTGCAAAACTAGAATTTTCCAACACACTTGTTAGAAATTTAAGGTCTTTTAAAATGTTAGAATCACAGTCAACAAAATATGGATAATCACGTCCTAATTCATTTTAGATCAAAATAAAAGTTACAAAATGCAATCAAACTTAATAGAAAGAGAGAGTAAGATGAGGTCATTTATTATACAGTTATCGGTCATATCCTGGCCTCATCACATACCTTATAACTAAAAATAATGGATGTTCCTTGAAGTCCTCTAAAACTTTTATTTTTACTACATCAATAAATCCATCTTGGATCAAAAGTTATATCTCAAAAACTAAGCACTAGCTTTTCTTCATTAATTTGAATATTTAAATTACAATGGTCACTGTTATACATTGAACACTTTGCCAACATCTCATGCCATCTCATATCTTTAATGAATATGCATCATCAATCTGCCTCAAAAGTATACTAATATTTAACTATGCTAAACATCTATTAGTTTAACCTCATCTCATCCTTCTTGGTAATTTTGACTAAATACAAACCATTGATCTCCTCGAAAGTAGATTGGTATTTACCTTTGTTTATTGTTAAACATCAAGCATTTGTCATCATCTCACTACTTCCTAATAATTTGGAACAAATGTGATCCATTGATATCTTTGAGAGTATCCTATAATTTAACCACATTAAACATCAGACACTTTGACCTTTTTGACTCAATACGCATCATAGATCTGCATCTGTACAAACACCTGCTTATTGTTAGATCCTTATTTGGTCTTGATATTTACCTTTTGAAATTTTGGATAAGTATGGGAACCTATAAAATCTACCTAAAAGGCCAAATTTTAACCTTACTAAATTTTTATACACTCAGTCGTATGTCTTGAAATTTAAAACATATGATTTTCTTTCATAGGGGAATCCATGCATATATCAAGCTACTCCTAGAACCTTCACGCGTGTGAAATATGATGCCATCAAACTAATTACTCAGATCTAATTGAAATTAGACATTAATATTAGATTAATTTCATGTCATAGATTTTTGATGTGATTAAATGCACACCATTAGATCTCCCTTTACAAATTTGGCTAAGTATGGGAAAACATTGCAAACTGCCTAGGAAGCCAACTTTGCACCTACATATATTTAGCTATGCTCAACCTCATGACCTTAAAATTGAAATAAAACAACTTGGGACTAATATTATCATAAAAATATGACCAAATCCACCTAAATTATCCATGTCATAATGATGATATCAACAAACTTCCTACTCAGTCTTTTCTACCACTAGACCTAAAATGTCTAGATGAAAAACTATGAACTACCAAATGAATTCTACTCATCCACACAAGCATTAAAACATATAATACCTCTTATGGGACCTCTTACATATTCTAAAATCACCATAATCATCTTAAAACATCCCTAACCATGCCAAAACTAAATATCAACTAAGCCTACTTCAAGCATACTAGAACAAGCACATTACACACTTTGTCATTGACACTTAGATTATCAAGACACTTCATCCACTTACTTGGACACTTCCATAACATCACTAAAAACTCCCCAATAATTTCCCCCTTTGTGATTAATGTCAACACCCATCATATAACTCACCTTCCTTCTCTCTCTTCAATAACTCTCACAATAGGAACCTTCTCCCCCTTTGACACAATGACAAAGTGCGTACAAACTAATCTTGAGGACCTAAAAAGACCACCAATAGGAGAGGACCACCTTATAAATATGATAAAAACTCCCTCTTACCTTGAGCCTACCTCTTCTTACCTTAACAACTTCCTCTTACTACATGCCAACACTCTCTTCAACCAAACACTACAACCAATGAATAAAGAACACACAAAAGCACTAAAATATGATGGAACTCACCAATGAAACATCTAAGAGGAACTCCCCCTAAGATCTCTGATCCATTGCACCTTTTGATCATCTTCAAATATTTTTTCACCATGAAGAACCACCATAGATACTTACTATCTTTCTCTCTCAAGCCACCTTTAGAGAAAACTCATGAACTTATTAGTCCCCTTTAAGCAAAAAGACCTTCTATTAATCCATAGAGAAAGAAATGACACCCAAGCTTTATCTTAGATACTCAAATGTATATTTTGACAATGGTTTTGTCATAATATCTAAAAACTTGCTCTTTTGTAGGCACATAATCAAACATAACATTTTAATTACTCACTTTTTCTCTCAATAAATGATATCTAATAGGAATGTGCTTAGTTTTTTAGTGCATAATAGGATTATTTATGATACTAATTGCACTAGTATTGTCACAATAGATAGGACAAGGTCTATTTTATATTACCTTATAATCTTCCAAAAAAAAATTTATCCACAGAAGTTTCATACAATAAGAGGTAAATTCTATATACTTAGCTTTTATAGTTGATAGACGCACTAAGGCTTGCTTATTGCTTAGCCAAGACACCAATCATTCTCGCATGAGGAAGACCCCACCATTGGTAATCCTACTATTATCCACACATCCCATCCAATCTACATTAGTATATGATTTCAAAGTGAATTATTTACTCTTGGGATACCATAAAACATACTCTATGGTTCCTTTGAGATACCTCAAGATCCTTTTGACTGCTTTTAAGTGAGATTCTCTAGGATTAGCTTGCAACTTTCCTACAAGACCAAATGCTTGCATGATATGAGGAATAAAATTAGTAGAGTACAAAAGACTTCCAATCATGGATATATACAAATTTTGATCAACTTTTGGTGAGTCATATAGTTTACTTAACTTGCATCCTATGATCATTAGAGTACCAATTGGATTACAATCCATCATGTCAAACTTCCTTAGCATATCCTTGATGTATTTAGCTTGTGAAATGAATATCCCTACATCAGGTTAGTTAATCTAAAATCCTAAGAGGAAATAAATTTATCCCAACATTGATATTTCAAACTTAGTCCTCATAGTATCTGTAAACTCTCTACTTGTATTATCATTGTCAGATCCAGAAACTATGCCATCAACATATACAACCACTATCAATTGATGATTACCTTCTTTCTTAATGCATAAATTACTATTAGCTACCCCTTTTTTAAAGCTTTACTCAAAAGATGCTTATCTAAACTATCATACCAAGATCTAAGATCTTGGTTAAGACCATAAATATCCTTCTTTAGTTTACATAAAATCTTGATTATTTGACACGAATTATCCTTCAGGTAACTCAATGTAGACTTATAAGTTATCATTCAAGAATGCAGATTTCACATCCATTTGGTATACCTTAAAACATTTGAAAATTGTATATGCTAAAAAGAGTCTAATTGATTCCATTCTTGCCATAAGAGCAAAAGTCTCATCAAAATCTATTCCTTCAACCTAAGCATATCCTTTACACCCCAATCTAGATTTGTTCTTTGTGACTTCTCCTTTCTCATTCATCTTGTTTTTAAAAACCCACTTGGTACCTATCACATTTTTATATTTTGGCCTAGGAACCAAATCCCATGTTTCATTATTTACTATTTTATCAAGTTCTTCATTCATTTCACCATTCCAACTTTCATATTTGCTAGCTTTAATAAATGTTTTGGGTTCAATCATGGATAACAAAGTTGAGTCTTGTTGATTTTGATTGATCAACATTCTCCTTCTAGTCTATAAACCCACACTAACATTTCTAATAACTTAAGAGATTAGATTATCTTTTTGAATTCTTCTAGATGGAGCTTTAGATTCTTGTCTTTCTTCCTCCTCCTTATCTTCATCATTTGTTTGAACAAATAACTCATCATTATTTGTAATAGAATTTTGAATTGAGTCACTTATAATTTTGGCTTTTTTGTCTCCACTAGTCTCATTCATCCTTACATTTAAACTTTTAATAATCTTGTGAATTCTATTTTTGAAGAACCCATAGGCAATACTGATAGAAGAGTAACTTAAGAAGATGCCCTCATTAGACCTTGAATCAAATTAGCCAAGATTATCTTCATCTCTTTTGATGAAGCACCTACTCCCAAACACTCTAAAATATTTGACATTAGCTTCTCTAGTCTTTCATAACTCATAAGGAGTCTTATCACCATTTACTCTAATTTGACACCTTTTTAAGATGTAAATTGAAATGTTGGATGCCTCTTCCCAATAACCATCTGATAATTTGGCATCCTGAATCATGTTTCTACTCATCTCTTGAATAGTCCAATTCTTACTTTCAATAACACCATTCTATTGTGGTGTTCTAGCAACAGAATATTGTCTCCTTATCCCTTGTTTCTCACAAAAATAATCAAATTCATGAGACCAAAACTCACCTCTTTGTATGATCTTACACACTTCATCTTAAACCCTTTATCATTTTCCATAAATGCTTTGAATTTCATAAATCTTACAAAATCTTCTAATTTTTCTTTTAAAAAAATATCCAAGTCATCCTAGTAAAATCATCAATGATAAGCATGAAGTAGCTATTACCTTGAATAATTAGAGTTCTCATAGGTCCACATAGATGAGTGCGGATCAACTATAATTGCTTTTTAGTGGAGAAATCCTTAGATTTTTATCTTTTTTTGGTTTGTTTCCCATGAAGACATGCCTTGCAACGAGAATGAGGAATCTTAGAAATCTTGGGCATATTCCTTACCAACCTCTTTGAACTTATCTTTACCATATTATCAAAATTTATATGTCCAAGCCTTTTATGCCAAATCTCATTTTCTTCCAATTGACTCATGAAGCACCCCTCCTTCTTAGATTTATGGAATATATACATTTTTTTATCTATTTTATCAACATTTTCAACTAATCTTCCAGATTTTGCATTTCTTAATTCACATACATAATCATGAAAAGTTACAACATTTCCTTGATTACACATTTGGCTCACACTTAAAATATTATGTTTCAAACCTTCTACATATAAGACATTCTCAATCTTAGTATGACCATTATCCAAACTCACATTACCTTTGCCAACTATGTTAGTAGATTTGTTGTCACCAAACCTCACTAAATCTGGTTTGGTCTTCTTGAGAGAGATAAACTTGCTCTTGTCTCTTGTCATATGATTTGAGCATCCACTTTATATGAACCATTGCTTTTTCCCATCTTCTTGAGTGTCCAAGGTTTCTTGAACAAACATTAAATCTTCCTTTGGTGAGCCACTTGAATTCTACTATTTTTATTATTCAATCTTAGACTTAGTCTCCTTGAACCATTTGATGGTGTCAATAACTTGTATACCCTTTTTCCAAAAAGATCTTTTGCAGTTCTTGGCTATATGACCTTGTTGGTTATAATTATAGAATATGAGATCCCTTTTAATCTCTAGAGAGAAATTATAGTCCTTATATCGATAACCAAATTGATTATAAAAGAAGTAATACTCATTGAAGACATTGTTCATATTTGACCTTCCTTTCTCTTAACCATTACCGATCCATGAATTTTCATTTTTGACCCTCTTGGTGGAGTTAAAATCCTTTTTATCCTTAGATAAGAGTACATGTAAGTAATTCTTGACTTTATTTTCCAATTGTTCCATCCTTTAGTTGAGACCTTTATCTATCATGACCTATAAATTCTTGACTATTACTTCTAGATCTTTCACTTGCATCTTTACATCATCCATACTTGCATTGACATTTGATAAAGCACATACTAGTTTGTCTTGAAGAAAAGCCATAGTTTCTTTGTCAACCATTTTACCTTTGATCACCTTCAAGTGGTTAAACTTGCAAGAAAGACCTACTCTGATACCAATTATTATAGGCACAAACCACTAAAATGAGGGGTGAATCAGATATAAAAAACAATCTAATTTAATTTTAAAACCCTTAATACACTTAAGCATTAAATAAAACCATTCATGAAGCATTCAAGATGTTTACAGATATGAATAAATATATATGAAATATTACACACACAACACAAGATCTATGTAGAAAAGCCTCTTGGGGAATAAAATGTAATCTCAAGCTTATAAACATATGGAATACTTGTCCTATAAGAAGAATGCAAACATGAGACTTTAGTGAAACACATGTTCTATAAGGAGTACATGCCCATATGATGGTCAAGTCCTTTTGACCAGACTTTAGTGAAACACATGTTCGACAAGGAGCACCTACCCCTAAGATGGTCAAGTCCCTCTGACCTAGATGTTGATCACCCTCCCAACACCTATGATATGAACATCTTCACGTTTGAACTAATGTCTTCAACACTTGATACTGGAAATCTAATTGTATAACCCCTATAAAACACTTATCTATCTCATACAATTCTCTCACATAAGCATGCCATAATCTCTCTTCTTCTTCACTCAAACTGCCCTCATATACACACTCAGACCTATAAATCCTTCTTCTATTCACTTCTCTCCCCAATCTTCAAACCTATGAGACAACTATATTTGACATCATAAATATAACCTATAGGTTATACACACAGTCATCAACCTACTCTAATCTACAACCCATCCACTGGGCACACACCCTTTTTTCTTTCCTTCGATCTTCAACTCTTACACACACCTCTTCTTGTAAGTCTAGAAATTACCACCTTTGATTTCACCTTTTATAAATCCATCATGATTATTATCTTCTAGGTTGGAAATAATACTTGTATTATCCCTTAAGACATCTAACATATCTCAATACCAT
The DNA here is from genome assembly GCA_037957365.1 of Torreya grandis. NCBI lineage: Eukaryota > Viridiplantae > Streptophyta > Pinopsida > Cupressales > Taxaceae > Torreya > Torreya grandis. The sequence continues at coordinate 45,728 of JARHVA010003513.1, forward strand.
CCACACAGGTCAGCCATAGTAACTATGAGTCACACTTAAGCAGCTTCACCTTTCAATTAGGCCTTAGTAGCCCTTATAGGTCCCATGGAGACCTATTCACCAATTTAGCACTTTATCAAGAAATTTAGAACCATGTGAACACTTATAAATGCATGGGTCCACTCCACATGATCTCTTATACATCCTTAAATCATTAAATTCAATATTACACACCTACGCATATGTTCAATCTACTTAAACATTAGCCTTGTACACAAGAACACCATGAATGAACAAACAGTCAACTTCCAAGCATTTTTTCATACTAAATATGGATTGTTCAAACCTCCAAAATCCATACATATGATCCTCATGGAGTTTAAAACACTCTCCAATATATTAGTCCCCTTTAAACATCCAAATACCATCAGAACAACTCAAATATCCTTCTCGGGTCACTTAAAGAAAATGGTCAAGCACATAGTCAAGTTTGGAGCTTAATAAATTTGACTATCCAAATATTCAAACCTTATAACTAGATTCACAAGATGTACCTTAAAGTCCTCTATAACTTTTCTTTTTACTACATCAATAAATTTGTCACTATTAAACATCAAACACTTTGTCAACATTTTATGCCCTCTCATATATTAAATGAATATGAATCATTGATCTCCCTCAAAAGTAGCCCAATCTTTAACTATGCTAAACATCTATCAGTTAAACGTGCTCCATCTATCTCTTCGTGATTAGCTTGGACTTTAACCAACTTAAACATTAGACACTTTGACCTATTTGACTTAATACACATCATAGATATGCATCTATACCAACACCATTCACTGTTAGATCCTTATCTAGTCTTGATCTTTACCTTTTAAACATTTGGCTAAGTATGAGAACCTCTATAATCTTATTGGAAGGTCAAATTTGAACTTTAATAAATTTTGGTGCTCTCAATCATTTGTCCTAAAATTTAAACCATATGATCTTCTTTCATAGGGGAATCCATCCATATATCAAACTACTCCTGGAACCTTCACGCATATGAAATATGATGCCATCAAACTAATTACTTAGCTCTACTTGAACATATACATTAAGCTTAGATTAATTTCACACTATAGATCTATAATGTATTAAACACACGTTGTTAGATTTCCCTTTGTAAATTTGGCTATGGGAAAACATTGTAAACTTCCTAAGAAACCAACTTTGTACCCACATATTGTTATATATGATCAACCTCATAACTTGAAATTTAAACCATAGTAAAATGGGACTAATATGATCACAACCATATGACCAAATCCCCTTTATTCATCCACGCATGGTAATGATGACGTTAGCAAACTACCTACTTAGCCTTTTCTATGACTAGACCCAAAAAGTCTAGATGAAAAACTATGAACTACCAGATAAATTCCATTCATGCACACAATCATTCAAATCATAGAAGACCTCTTATGGGACCTATTTCATATCCTAAAATCATCATACTCATCCTAGAACATCCCTAACCATGCCAAAACTAAAGATAAACCAAGCCTACTTAAAGCATACTAGAACAATCACACTACACACTTTGTCATTGACACTTAGATTATCAATACACTTCATCCACTCACATGGATACTTCCATGACATCACTAATAACTCTCCAACAAGTCTATGAGGTAGCCTAATTTTCCTAGTGAGTTAAGGCTAATACATTTTTTAGGTAAAGAAACCTTGAAGAATCATAATATCAATGTATGAAAGGCTACCCAAAGACTATCTAAGTCTTACCAGATGAATATGGAGCCTAAATTCAACTATCAGACCACTCACATAGTGGATATGAGCAAAATATTAGAGATCAAACCACATAGGACTACTTATCATACAAATGGAAGGATATAGGGAGTAAACGGTGGTGTCAAGCCATTAATAGACCATATCCATGTATTGTAATAGTCATCTAGGTGAGCTTACACTAAAATGGGAGCCATTATTGTAGGTCAGAGGTAGTTTCATGAAGAATTTGGCATGCATATTGATGGAAAGTCTACTTCATGCCTCAAATGGACCTATTTACACCCCAAATGTGTTGCATAACTGCCAAAGGAAATAATATGAAGCTATTTTAGGGATGGTTAAATCATGAATGAGGACAATTGATTGAGTTATAGTCTCCACAATGCTAAAAGTAGGCTCATTAATGGGTGTCAATGCTCAAAGAGAGGGATAAGCTCGTGTAACTACCATATGCCACTTTGAGATCATTGACGACCCCTCTTATGACTAGATTTCCCTCTCTTATCTTTTATTTTCTCTATAAATGTAGGCATTTGAGCTCTTATTTACCATCCCTTGGTTGCGTGTATCAAATCTCTCCAAAATCATTTTGTAAACTATTTTGAAAGAATAAAAGATATTTTCATATTTTGGTTAAATGTTAAGTATGTATACACAATATTTTCAAACTTTTATAGATTACTGACACTTTTTATCTTGTAAGAACCCATCAAATCTCAATCTCTCTAAGTACATACCTTAAGAGGTACACTGGGAAAGGGGTGGGTAGACCATTAGTGCTTCATAAGATTGTTGTCCCTTTTACCATATGCCATCTACACACTCATCTCCTAAAACAATTTACCCTAAGATTATTTTTCTCATTCTTACCCATTCCAATTATTTTCCATGATTTATCCTCCTTGTTCTTGCCTCGACTCCCTTTCACCAATTGACTATACTAGGTCAACTGGGTCAACCCTGCAAAGATTTCAACATTTGATTACTTCACAAGGTTAATTGAGTTGACCCTATACTATTAATGGGTACTTTTAATTAGGATCTTTGTTAGCCCTTCAACTAACATAGATTAGGACCTAATAAATTATCTCCTAAAAATATACAAGGTCAATTGGGTTGACCCTGTATAGCTAATATATTTGAAAGGATTTAAGGAAAGATCCGCCTATATATACAAGTTTATTTCCAACCATTTGTAAGAAGAGAAGTGAAGAAGGATAAATATGAATGAAAATCTACTTATTTTCCATTCTACTTGAGGAATTAATCTTATAGTTGTATACTTTCTTTGGAGATACATATCATGTCTTGTGGAGAAGTCTTTTGGATGCACAGATAGGTTGTATCACCTAGACCTGATTTGTCTTTATTATCCTTACATACCACAATAATCTCTTGTGAAGCACCTTGGCTAAGGGAGAGGCTGAGATTAGATGGGTTCATCTTCAAGGTAAGTATTCCTAAATTTATTTCTTATTTGTAAGAGTAGATAGATAATGTAGTTGTGCTTCTCTCCCATGAATTATGATTCCATATACATTGACATGAGTATATGTCTGCATGTTTACTTTAGGTTTTTTTGTTTCTAACCCCTAATTTATGCCACAAGATTTGGTGTGCACTAAACTACATTTACTTTCTTATTTATTAGAATAGAGTGAACATTAAACCTAAGACTCTTTTAGGGTTGTTGCATGATTTTTTTAGACTCTAGGATTTGGATCCCTTCTTAGCATGGTGTATTATGACAAGTAATACCCTAATTAGGTCTGGAAAATCCTTATATTAGTCATGCCCCTGCTTAATAAATGTATTCCTAATTGAAAGCATAGGTATGCTCTATATTCTCTGAGCTAAGATTAATTTATAGGTATGATGCATTTCTGATTGCATGCATTCTAGTGAACCAAATGTGAACTAACCCTTACAAGATTTGTTTACCTTATTTCATTTCTTTCATTATTTCATCATTATTTTTATCATATATTTTCCATACTGGATTGACTCTATCAACCCAATATCTAACTTCTATATATAGGTTTTCATGTACTAGCTACTAGATCAATCCATTCAACCCAATATAGTTTTTTAGCTTTTTAGACATCCAGTCTAGACTACTAAGTCAACCTAGTCAACCATGTACATTTTAGGCACTTAGCAGCAAGCTTTTGTAAAGTTTGATCGACTCAGTCGACCCAGTTAGTATAATTTACAAGCATATATCAAGGTTTTTAAACAACAATATTCATTCTCTGCATCTTTGATCCACCAATGTTCCTTTCTATCTCTCTGTTACTTTATTTACAATCTTTCTTTTCACACTTTATAGTCTTTAAAACTACCCTTGCATAGTCAACTGGATCGACCCTGTTGACCTAGTTCTATGTTATGTGTTGTCTAGATAATTAGGTTGGCTCTACCAACCTTGTTCATTTTTAGACCTTACTTTCATAGTATAGGTTTGACCTTATCGACCCTATTCTATATTTTATCTATACACTACTGACTATATCAATAGTACACCTTGTTTTAAAGTTGTAATTAACCTTATATATGTTATTAATTAATTCACACTTCCTTTTTTTGTTACTTACATGCTTAGAATAGATCACATAGCTTAATTAGGTGGTTTTGTAATTATTTTTTTAGTTTCACTATTTTCTATTTTGTGCACACATAGCCAAATCAAAAAATATAAACAAGAATTTTAACATTTGTCTACCCAAGGCCAACCTACTTGGATTTCATCACTAAGGGGGAAGTTGACTTGATACTCGAGTAAAGTATAAAGCATGATTAATGGTATATTCTTGCTAAGCACCTAACACCCTTATCACTATAGTGTTTGAAGTGAGGGGGTAGGCTCCAATACAAAGCCTATATTATTTCCATTGTAGTCCCTTTCAACCCAAACTACCTGAAACCATCCTTAGATTACCATTCTAGTTCTTTGCTTACAGCCAACTTCCCATCTCATTTAAAATCATATCTTAATAATCTAATAAACATTTAGGTTGACCAACTAGTTAGCTCTTTACTTTTCAAGTTGGTTGCTTGCTCTTTACTCAATTGTATTTTGTATTGCAAAAACTTACATTAGCTAGCATTGGTGCAAGGTTTTGTGTTTTGTGCTTCACTTGGATTATCCAACATTAATCCAATTGAATATTTGTTTCCTTTTAGTTATTTAATTTCAAATGTATTTCAAAAGTTATCTTTTTTTAGTCCACAAATCTATTGTAATTTTCTTTATTGTCTCTCTCTATTATATTAGATCGACCTAGTTGACCCTATACCCTTTTCCAACCCCTATTCACTATACTAGATTGACCCAGTCAACCCTGTATAGTTTGCATACCTTATATTATACTAGATTAACCTAGTCAACCCTATACTATTTATAGAGCTTATTTTTGTGTTAGGTCAACCTAGTTGACCTTTTACAATTTTTGTCATTTCCTATTTTCTTGCTTTCTCATCTCTATTTCTTGACCTTCATCATGGAATTTATACTTGATGATAGTATTGAGTTTCAATCAACAAACATGATGAATTTTACTAACCCTCATAGGGTCTCCCATAGGTAGAGTAGGGATCATCACTTAGATGTTATTAATGTTCATGTTGCCACTCACACAATGAACTACGGGACCCCTCCTAATACCTTTTCATAGAATAATCCACTTTTCTCATTATAAGACAAACCTAAATTAGATTATACCCACCAAATGATTTTATTTATCTCTAAATTTCCTCAACATCAAGGAAAAGATCCTTCTACCATTTACAATCTTATGATTAGTGGTCAAGTTTAAGAGCTTCATTCTACTACAACTACAGTCTCAACTAGATTTGGGAATACCACTTTATTTTAATCTTAGCCTCTTCCTTTGATTATGACCCCTTCTCATACCATGAACTCTTCTTCTGTAACTTCTTCCACCTTTATGCCTAGTATATCCACTAACATGGCAAGTTCTACATCTAGTGGCCCCCTCATAAGATCCACTATCCTTAATCCTTCCAATAGTGCATCATTTTTTACCCAAGGTAATCATGCTACCAGTGCTTCTTATTATCAACCATTCACTAGTCCATCTTTTATTACAAAAGTGAATTTTTCCACTAGTGCCTCACATTCTCTTAATTCTCCTCAAGCTCCTATCAACACCAATAGTCAAAAAACATATACCAATCCTCACTTATCTTCACCAAAAAACATTAGATGTTCATAAACCTCTATCCTCAACTAAATTTCTTAAACATTTACCTAGGTCTCTTCCATGAGATCTTGACCCTACCCATCTTATGAAATCTTGGTATGATCCAAATAATTTTTGTTGGTTTCACACTAATTGGGGTCATTCTCATGAGACCTATAGAAAACTTTGTAATTTAGATATGAAATTTTTTCTTGGTCCTAATTTTGATCACAATTATATCATTATAAAGTGTCAACAAGCTTATGAAATTTCTTTCAAGGATTATAAATCACATGATAAATCTCAAGCCTTAAACCAATCCAATGCTCATTTGGCTATCTACAAAGACCCTCTTCCTAATCATCAACCTATTAAAGACAATAAATATAAAGCTACCCCTTCCACCAATAATGTAGAAATTATTGTGGAACCAAATTTCAAAGAGAATGTGGTTAACATGACTAATATGTGAATGGTGGTTACTTTTATCGAATCTCAACCTATCTACACTTCTCCTTCATCTAAAACATATCATGTTATCTAGGATTATTCTCCAACTCATTAAATGAGTTAGGGAAAGATGACCTTATTACTTTTGATGATTCAATTTCTAATTCTCCCTTGGATAACACTTCCTTTTCTATTTCTACCACTCTTTTATAATCTTCTAACACTAACGATATTCAAGTTTCTAATAACACTTATTCTACCAATTATTAAAATCAACCTGAATCAACTACTTCATCATCATAACAAAATTTTAAACCTTGTTCCAAACCTTATCCTTCTTACCAACATAAATTCCAATGCACTTTGGCTCCTCTTTTTGAGGAGCTTCTTAATCATTATGCACCTATATCTAAAACCTTCTTACATGTTATGATAAGTGGGATCCCATTGCAAAAATCACTAATCTCCCATCCCATATTCTATTCTTTGATCTTATAAAGACTTATCCACATCATATAAACCATTTTATGTAACTATTATTCAATATTAATGTCCCTCGTCCTCCCCTAGCTAAATGGGAGGCAACCTTATCTAGATCTGAGGATAGTATATTAAAACAATGTGAAGAGATGTCTATCAACATTGAAAAAACTATGGACACTTCTCTTTCCTTAAAATTTACTTTAGCTTCTATGATTCCTGATGAGATTTTACTTCATATGGATGATCCTCCCTTATTCATTAGTGTTCAAATAAGTGATATCTAGGTTAAGCATGGATTGATTGACGAGGTGATGTAGGAGCATCCTCACACTAGGAATGTATTTATCACATTTTTGTTGAGTTTTAGCATGTCTAGGTGTATTAAGTGAGTTCCCTCCATTTTTTGGGTTTTAAAATTTTTAAATTTGGCTAAAAATCCTTTAAGCCTAAAAATCTAGTCTGTTGGGCGAGTTGTTAAGTGGTTTGAGTTTTCCTATGCTAGGAGAACTATTTTATTCATTTTGGGGAGGTTGTTGTGTGATGCCTAGGATAGGATTCAGTGTCTAAGTTGAGAAATATGCTTTGTATGAGGATTTAGAGTGAAACAGGGGATATATATTTTTGGTGAAGGAATGAAGCAGGGAGAGGGATCTATAATTCGCAGACAAACACAAATGTATATCTTTTTGTTCTATTAATAAAATGTGTGTTCCTTTGAGTGGAATTGTTTTCTAAGACTGAACATTGAAAGGGCATTGTTGTTCGCTATTGATACACCAAGATTTGAATATATAATAAAATAATCATTTGGTATGCAATGAACCCATGAGATTTCGATGTTGGGTCGTGCCAAAGGAGACAAAGGAGATACCACTGTTGGGTCGTGCCATAGTTTGGGTCGAGAGTCAAATGATGATGGGTCTTCCATGAAGATTTTGGTTCTAGTCTTTGCAACGTATGCCTTAATGCTGGGTGTTTCAATGTATTGAAGTTAAGCGACGGTTCTGTGCTCAGGTGCATCACCAGCCATCATGAATCATTGGATATTTGAAACTTCATACTTTTATTTAGAATTAAACATACAGAGTTTAGTCAGATAGGTCAGAAGATCAAAATTTCCCTTTAAATCAAAAATGATGTGCTGTCTAGAGAAGAGGAATCTAGATGATAGTTGTGTGAAGAAAATGTTTGTTAAAAATATATAGTCAGCCCTGTTTGTATTTTGGTGTCTGTCACCAGTAATACGTTGTCAAAGATGACTCATTTAACATGTTTGTAGAGATGTCTATTTCATCATTTGGTGTAATAATTTGTCAAGACATATGTATTATCCCTGTTTACAAGATATTTTTGTTCATCATTTATAAGTTTGCTAAATATATAGTTTAGCCCTGTCGGATAGATTTATATTTCATCACGAGGGTTTTAGCACCTGTGTTGCCTCTCTTGACTTCATTAAGACTCTTCGATATTTAGAATATAATCTCAAGTCTATATGTAAAACCTACCAAGAATATGATAAAAGGAAAATGCATCCTCTAAGTTTTGTGTGCCTTCCCATTACTATCCCACCTATCACCATTCACATGAAGGTGATGATCTTTAACTTTCCCTTTCTTATAACATCTTGCTTGGTAGGCTATGGACTCATCGTATGAGATCCATTGCTTCTTTCACCTACCAATACATTAAATTCCCTCATAATCATGTCATTTATAGGATTCAAGGTGACATGAACCCTTAGAATTTTGAACAATTCCAAGACTGTGGTGTCTTCAAGATTCTTACTCTTGAACCTTTGTCTAGCATTCTATTGTGTAAGTCTCAACATCTTAATTTTTTCATTAATTCAAACCAAGGTTACAATTGTCATCCTAAACTCATTGGGAACATTCCTCCTAACCTCTTAGATTCTAATGATGATGAGCCTGATGAGATTAACCTAAAGATCAAAACTTCCAATCTCTTACCTCATCTCATCTCATAACTTCCTTATAGCTTTATTCTTGCAAGCCTCCTTGTGCTAATATTCCCGTAGTCTTGACCAAGATTTGGAATTACATTCACCATAATTCCTCTGATGATAGTTTTATCCCTACTTCTATTATTGATATTCATACCTTAGATTAAGATGATGGTTACTCCCTAGATGATCCATTCTTAGGTAGTCTTGTATAGGACTATGATACTGATATTATCCATTATCATTCTTCTTTACTTGATCCATTTCATGTATCTTCCCATATTACATCATTTATAGTTCTTTATTTTAGTATTTTTCCTCTTTATTATAGGGTAGATATGGTTCCAATAACTCCAAGTTTTTAGGAGCCTCATAGGAGTATGCTCATAGATCATGCTATCATCAGGCCTTACCATTTTTATATGTTCCCTAATCACCATAGTTGGTTTACTCTTGAGATTAGTGTGACCTACTTTAGACCTTATGTATATCTCGCTCCTCCCTTAATATATCCCTTATTAGATCCCATTCCTTCACCCACTATAGTTGAACCCATTCTTTCTCCTATTGTAGTTGAGCCTATTCCCACTCCTACTCTTGATGAGTTGACCCCTACTTCTCATCTCATTGCTCTTTCTTTTGAGCCTAGTTTTGTTCTACCTCCATCACCACCTTCCCTTGGTGATGGTTTTATTCCCTTGCCTAAGATGGCTCTATTTCTCACCTAATAAGTTGATGAGTCCTCTTTGGCTCCTTCCACTCCTTTTATACCTCTTTCTATGAGTGCTTCTCTAAGATCAATCACAAGCATATCTACTACTTCCATGGGATAAATAATCATTTTAATACCCATTTCCATAAATTATGATAATATATTGATATTTTTCATCTTTATTCTCCTACCTAAGACAAAGCCACACCTCCCCTAAAGGTTCTAAATAAATATATACCTAAGTATGGTGAGGTGTATTATTTATGTCACCAATGTGGCATCTATCACATCGATCATTACCAAATCCTTCAATAACACCTTAAGGATCACATTTTAGCTATTCTAAGACCTTATTCCATTCTTCCCACAAAAAATATCCTCCTTCTTCTCCCATGGATCCACCTCTAGTGGTTTCATCCCCTCCTATGGTCCCTTTATCATCATTTTTGCCTACACCCCTAATTCCTTAACCTATAGACCTTCCCTCACCAATGAATCCCTCTCCACCCATGACTCCCTCTCACTCCACTAGTGATTCTTGCATCTCCCTTAGAGCCTGTTCCCATGCATTCTCTTGAACATCCCTTGCCTAATTTTCCTCAACATGATCCATCGAGTATTCATACTTTTTTAGTTGAGTATATTAGAAGAGAAGTCTTTTCTAAGTTTTCATTGAAAATTTATGAGACATTAGTGTTGTGAATCAGACTCTCACCCTTGTGAATGTAGTTCTAGGCCTTCATAGTCTACTAAAACATGGAAATAATCCTAGGCTATGGGTAACCTAATCAATGGATTGAATCTCTATATTGTAAGGGCTATCTCCCTTTGGTGTATCAATTAGGATCTCTAAATTATGCTACAAACTATAAGGGAAAAAGGAAGAAATAAACTTGAATGGAAATCCTACCTAATGATGGTGACACACCTAAATTTTTATTGATCTATAGACATCTAATTCCTAACACCATTTGTGTTGAAATTTTTAATCTTACTTGAATTTCACTCAAATGTACATTTTAGGTTAAAATCCATAAAACATCCTAAATGGTTCAAACTTATCACTTACAAGTGCGAGTTTAGGTCAAAGTATCCCTAAATAGGGCAATGAATTTTATGGGCTAGCTAACTTTGATCAGATCATTTTGAGCCAAAATGATAAATTTGCCATTTAGTGATCTGGATCACTCTTTTCTTCTAATTCATTTGTACACATCATGTACCTTTGTTATTTGGTTTTGGAGACATCCTAAATGGGAATACAACTCCAACACATCTAATATCACCTTCCAATTCTTCTCTAGTCAAATTATGACCTGGTAATATGACTTTTTGACCATTTTGATTAAATTATGCACCAATTTCCAAATAATTTCACTAAACTTGATTAAACTTAAGATAATTAATCAAATTTAAGATCTTAGTAAGAATTCCATAGATATTTTAAAATATCTCATTATTAGAAATTGATTTTGAATAGTTGCATCACCTAGTGACATCATTTATGGGGTGCCATCCGTCAAGACATAAGTGCATAAAATATCAAGATTATGGGTCACCCATGCATAGTTAATGCCTCTCATGCCTTTTTAATGCTTATTTATCTTGAGGATAATTGTGAGTTCAATTCTAAATATTAGGATTATCCATGGCCACACATCTCAATCTTGAGATGGATGGTCATAGTTGATCTCGACCAATCTCAAAAACTTATAAATAGAGAGGCCATGGACATGAATTTTAAGCTTGAATATTGAAAATTTATAATGTTAAATTATTTCCACAATCCTTTACATTTGATAATTGATTTTTTTCAAGCTTCATTGATAGGCTAGTTTACTAATTTGGAATCATGAGCCTAGGTTTTATGGAGTGTTCTTGAGACATTGGAGGAGTTTGCCATCTTTGTTGATAAAGACAAACATGCTTGATCAAGGGAGAACGTGCTTTTGAGCCACATGGGTATGGTGAATCCATTTGGGAAGGTAATATGATGTTTCTTTCTTTCATTTGTTTCTTTCTATACTTTTTAATTCCCATAGGAATAGATAGGTGTAGTTAGTTAGTTCATTTTACATTTTTCATGATTTATGGACTAATTTTTGACTAACTTTATTTGTAATACTCTCTACATGATCCACTCAATTTGAGCTTCTAAAAACACTGATCAAAAAATAAACAAACTAAATTTGTAACCCCAATTGACCCTTACACATTAGTATTTCATGAAAAGGTTTTATTTGGTGATCAAATCTTGAGGGAAATGAAGGAATAGGCCTGATCCAAGGCACTAACTAGCCACTTACATCCACTGTAACTTTAGACAAGAGATGTTAAACATAGAACATGAACTACATAATCTGATCAACTAGTAATTAGGTAAGAATCAAGACTTGATAAAGAAGAAAAATTCTATCACATATGCAAATCAATGACATAAATAAACTATACCAACACTTTAGAGCCTAAAAACTATCCTATTAATATAAAAAGGTTACACATTACAAATTTTTGGTAGAGTATGGTCTTGCCAAAAAGAGGATATAATTCAAAGTTGAAAAGCCAACTTATATAGAAAAAGATACAATAATCAAGAGGTTGGTGCTAAAAATAGAAGTGGAGGTCAACTCAGTCCAACTTGTGCTATCACAAACTTAAAATAAAATCTATTTTTTTTTTATGCCTTTCATGAAAATCTCTTTGGCATTGAAAATGATGGAGAGCCCATTTCATAATCCTTATTTATAATAAAGATTAATTCTTCAGGATTGATCAACGTACATGGGTCTTGCATGATGCTACACCAAAACTAAATTTAGAACTCTACTTGAACTACTAGAAGGTTGAAATCTTGAACTTGAAGCTGAGTTGGATCATTACATGCAAGAGATGACTAGGAGACAAGCATGACTTCAACAAATAGTCAACTAAAGCTTTGACCAATAAACTATAAAAATCCTTCCACCATTAACCTCCTCGAGCCTTTCATACATTCGAGTCTCTATTTTAGAACTAAAAGAGTCATGCTTGATAGTAGTTGTATGTCTTTGAATGATTTGATTATTTCATTTATTATTTAGCATTCTCTTTAATGCATTCTCAGACTATAGATCTTCCTATAGATGGAAAAATAATACTTTATTAGATTTTTGCATATTCATGCTTGTCTTGGATGCTTCTAATTTTGCTTAGGCCACTTTACATGATCTATATGTATTCCTTTGGCATTCATTTAGGCTCTTTGTCTTTGACTTTTACTTTGGGATTATTTCCCATGGATTTATACCTTATTTACTTCCTTCAAACAAAAAGTCTGAAGGAATTATATCTTTGGGCTTTTTGTCTTTTGTCACTTTCCCATGGACAAATTATCTACAAGAATTGTCTCTTCATCCTTTTTGACTGGTCCATTTCCTTTCTATTTCCTTCAAAAAAAATCCAATGGAATTATCATAAATTTAACCCTTGCAAATTGACCTACGAGCTTTCAAAACTGCCCTTTGGGATTTTTGACATGGTCCTTCTCTTTGAAAAGTAACCTATTTTTCCTTTAAAAATAACTTCTTGAAGGGAACAACCACTTCAGAATTGTTACTAGTGACCCTTTGACATTATTTTTAAATCCCACCTACCCTTTTGAAAACTTGAAACGGTCCCTTCGAACAATTCAATGAACCCTTTGGCCTTTTAAATGTCTCTTTCTTTCAGCTTTTTTGTTTGACACATTCCTTTAGACAATTTATCTGAAAGAATTTCCCTTCAAACTTTATACAAATGTCCCTTCAAATTTTTAAAACTACCCTTCAGGCTTTTTTAAATGGTCCTTTTCAAATAAAATGACCCTTTAGAACTTTTGTAAATGCACCTTCGAAAAATTTGACTTACCCTTTAAAAAACTTGAAATGGTCCACTTGCTCTGTTCATTTACTTCGAACAAAAAGTCTAAAGGAATTTTTTCTTCTCAGGTTTTTTGATAATGACTTCCCCGAAAGGAAAGTGCCCTTTGGCTTCTTGGAATTGATCCCTCGAGAAAATGTAAGGGTCCTTTAGAATTGTGAAGTGAACTTTCTTGAAGGGTAGATACACTTTAGCCTTTTTGTAAGTGACCCCTATTAGTGTAGGTTTTTATTTTTCCCTATTTTTTAATTAGGGAAATTATATTTTTGTGTATACATGGAGTTTTCCTACATTTGTGGGATAGGCTAGCTTATGTGGAGATGTGTGTCATAGATGTGTCATAGGTGTCATAAGAATGTCATAAGTAACTCCCTTGATGGGAGTTACTTCTCTATTCTTAGCAGCTTGTCACCACCTTTCATGGAGGAGTTATAGTCTATTCTTGGGGTGCCTTGACCACCTTTTATGGAGGAGTTACTTACGTGCTCTCCTATATGTATTCTTCACTTTGGCCATCTCATGTTAATTAGATTTTGGTTTTCTCCATTTTGTCTTGTGCAATTTATCTTCTTATATAATTTCAAATTGCTTTAGCATTTATGTGGTGAGCACTTGCTTCATCTCATGTGATCACATCTCCATTGCATTCACATTATCCATGGCAACAACTCTGATATGGTATCAGAGCACCCTTTGGGATTCTTGCCCTACCAACTACTGCTACCTTGAATAGCCTTTCAAAATTCTTGAAGTGAACTTTCGTGAAGGGTAGATACCCTTTTGGGATTCTTGCCAAGTGTCCTTCAAAATTTCCAAGTGAACCTTTTCCTTCCCTTTGGATAAAATGTCAAAAGGTTTGAAACCCTTCATAACTTTTCAAGTTACCCTATAGATTTATTCTTGGATAATTTGAAATTTCAAACAAACCCTTCAGGTTTTTTAATGAACCCTTCATAATTTTTGAACAAATGACCTTGCTTTTGAAGATTCCATTTGGGATTTCCACTTAGACAATTCTCCCAAAAGAAAGTGACCATTTAAACTTGAACCATTCCTTCATATTATTTAGGACCAAAATTGATTCACAAGACAAACTAACATGATATGCAAAGTTCTGAATGGTAGGGGTGACAATTTGACTTGTGGGAAAAAAATTTAATATTTTGGTGACTCAATTTGGAAGCATGCCTATTGTGCTTGAGAATTCAAACCATATACACAACATTTGAACTCATAAAATAATATTAAATCTGGTCCATGACTGCAAACCCTCTTTTGACCTGGATAAGAAAACCTTCATACTCCAAAGTAGGGAAAACTAACTAAAAAGTAAAGTGCAAAAAAGCACTTATTTAGAACAAAACATAATGACACTACTATTCTTGAACAAAACTTAAAGGAAAGCAAACAAACTATGTACAAGGAGCCTTGCTCTTCAATAGCAATATTTTAAATGTATCCCATTTATTGGGATCAAAAGCTCATCACCGTCCATCTTTGTAAGTTGGAAGGCATTATGGGATTTATAGCTAGAGATTATGTATGGGCCACTCCAAAGGGAATCAAACTTTGAGTGCCTTCTTTTTTTAGTTCTATCCTCATCCCAATTGAGGACCAAATCTCCTTCATTGAAACTTTATGAAGAAGATCCTTTGTCAAAAGTTCTCTTCACTTGTGCTTATTGAATTTGCATGGCTAACATGGACTAATTTCTTATCTATTCTATCACCATAATCTTAGCATACCTGATCTCCATAGGCTCATTCTCCAATAACTCAATATGATGCATTAATTCTAAAGTAGGAAATTCAAGAGAAATGGGTAACCTTGCTTCCTTACCATATACCAACTTATATTGAGAGTTGACTATTAATCTTTTATAGGTGATCCTATCAACCCACAAAGATGACTTCAACTTGAGATGCCATGATCTTTGATTATCTTCCATAGTCCTTCTTATGATCTTCAATAGGTTATTATTTGTTGGCTTAGCAAGGCCATTGCCTTGTGGATAATAGTTTGATGAAGTGATAAGATAAATTCCATGCTAGACAGCCCATTGACTGATCCTAGATCCCATAAAATTTATTACATTATCAAAAATAATAGTTGAAGGAACTCCAAATCTAGTAAGCAAACCTTCATAAAAATCTAGAACATTAGTTTCATTTGCTTCTTTCAATACCACTGCTTCTATCCAACGTGTGAAGTAATTTGTAGCAATTAGAATCCATTTATGTCCTAACCTTGAAGGAGGATTTATGAGACTAATAAATTCAAATCCCCATTAGACAAAGGGTTGATCCACCACAATTGGTTGAAGAGGTAAGACTGCAAGTTTTACTTTTCATACAAACATAGCACACTGTTTTCACTTCCTAACCCATGTATGGAAATCCCAAAATATACTAGGATAATATTACCCACCTCTCATGATCTTAAGGGATGTATTTATTGTATAAAATTGTCCTCCACCATGTCCATCATGGAATTATTCAAGCAATTTCTAGGTTTGGCTTAGCTCTATACATCTTAGCAACATTCCATTAATATCTTTTTTAAACAAAACACCATCAATAATAAAAAATGGAATTGATTGCAACCTAAAATATTTTATTTTTGAAGAATTTATATGAGATGGATAAACACTGTATTTGAGATAGCTTACCAAGTCATGAAACTAGATGGAAGGTGAGGTAAGACTAGCTACAACCTCTTCATCATTTGAGACCAAAACAACTTCATTAGTTTCTTATAAGTCTTAAGCTAGATGTTCACAAATTCCTTTTCCTCTAATCAACTTTATCACCTTAATTTTCACATCATATTCCATTACCTTGGATATCCAACTAGCTTTCTTCTCATTTATATCTTTGTTCAAAAGGAACTATTTGATGCTTGGATGAGGCACCATTAGGTGTATCTTGTTTTTAGATATAACTAAAAGTACATGTTTCTCAACAAATGAGTACCTTGTTTCATACTCTTCCAAGACTTGACCAAATAAGGCTATTGGATGCTCCAAATACTCATGATTTTATTACATAAAAATACCTGAAATGGTGTCCATGTTAACATAAATATACAAAATGAAATATTTTGTGAAATCTAGATTTATAAGTGTAGGAGCACTAGCTATGACCTTAATAATATCTTCAAAACCTTTTACTCCTTCTTTGGACCAGCTGAAGCTCTAATTTTTCTTTAGCATGGTTGTAAGTGGCTTAGCTAAAATGGCAAAATATGAAATATAACTCCTTATGAAGTTGATCTTCCCAAAGAAGTTTTTCATAGCCTTTTTGTGCTTAGGCAAAGAGAGTGTAAGAATGGAGATTATTATTTCAAAATATATGCTTAAACCATGCTTTGAACCAATATGTCCAATAAGCTAACCTTCATGAATTGAGAAGACACACTTTGGGGGGATTTAGAGATACCCCAAATTGCCTACACCTTTTGAAAAATTGTTTGAGATGAACCATGTGATCACCTGCATTCTTTAAAAACATTGTTATGTCATCCAAATAAACAAGTACAAACTTGTTAATAAGGCCTTGGAATGCTATATCCATGGTTCTTTGAAAGGTTGCTACAGTGTTAGATAAATTGAATAGCATATTTCTATATGAAAATGTCCCCCACTTAGTTGTGAAGGATATCTTAAATTGGTCCTCTTCTTTGACCAAAATATGATTGTAGCCACTATATCCATTCAACAAAGAAAACCTCTCTGAACCTGCACCCAACTATAAAATTTATTCCATTGATAGCAATGGATAGTGATCTTTAAGTGAAGACCTATTCAAATCATGGAATTCATTGCACAATTGAATCTCACCATTCTTATTTCATACCAAAAATATAATAGCTGACTCTATGAGCTTGAGAAGTTCAGCTTTCATCAAAGGCTCAAGCTTAGGATTGATGGGCCTTTGTCTTTGTCTCATCAGTTTAGTTTTAGCTTCTAACTCAAAGGTGTGTTGAGCTAGACTTGGGTCAAATCCCTTGAGATCACTATATTTGCATGAAAATACATCAATAAAACTTGTGCATAACTAAATGAAAGCTTCTTTTTGTGAAGGAGTACATACCTTACCCAGCCTCAAATTTTTACCAGCTGTAATCTCTACATTGGCATAGTGTTCTTCTTTTGTTGACAAGGATGACTTCTATTTTTTTAATTCATCATCACCACTGAAAATATTCTCAAGTGTGACCAATTCCTTGGGCAAATTATTTGTTTTTATTTGCACAATTTGATCACCATACTGCTGCAAGTGATTTGATTGGTTTCTTGAAGAAAACTCAGCCTCTTCCTACAAGAATCTCATGATTTGATTGTCATCTTTGAAAACCTACCAATTCTCATGATTATATGGACCATAAGGCCTTACAACCACCTTTATATGTGACTAATTTTTTTAATTTTTAATATCAAATGGGATACTAAATTGTGATCCAATGGTAGCTAACATATCTATGTGTTTATTCTCACCTCTTGGTATTGCTTAAATATTAAAAGATTGAAAATCTTCAATTAAGTCCCATATTCTATGCTTGTAATACTTAAGAATACAAAAATTACATATATCCAAACCTCTTACTTGGTGAACTATAAGTTCACTATCACCAAAAACTTGTAAGGTATTGACTTTCATCTTCCTAACCCACTCCAAACTGTGAACTAGTGCTTCATACTTAGCAACATTATTTGAAAAATAAAACTAAAATTTAATAGAAGAGAAATAACTTTGCTTTTTTATAGAAACCAACATCATTTCAGCTCTATTTCCATGCTTATTCCTTGACTCATCAAAGTATAATTTCCATAGACCTACACTAGACTCATCATCCTTAACCATGGCTAGAATTGATGAATCATTATCATGAAGGAAATACACACCAAGTCCTTCTTCTTCAATAAAATTATAAGGATCATGTTCATGAAAAGTGGAATCTCACTCATCAAGGAACAAATCTGGAACCCATCTAAAGGTGATTCACTTTCTACTTCACTAGCTTCTAGTACTTCATCTGAGATGATATAGTTAGTGTTCATAACACGTGGCATATATGGTTCCATATGAAAACATGAAATAGGTCAAAAAATGATTTTTTACCTTGGTACCATACCTAGTTTTAAACATTAAATAATTCCAATTAGCTGATAAATATCCCCCAATCTTTGAGGTGAAGTCCCTTGAAAGGCACATAACAAAGTAAGGAGGCAAGTCTACCACAACAACATCATGTTGAATAGTAACATTAGGACAAGCATGTAATGTCAAATTCAGATCTTTGATGATGCCTACCATATTTCTTGGTGACTGATATAATTACAATACCCCTTAGCATTTGTCTCATAAACAAGGTTGAGCTTGTCTGTAATTTGTTTAAGCATGATTGTACTACTAGTTCCACTATCCACCATACAATTATGAACCAAAGTATCACCTACTATAAAATAAAGTTAAAAAGGAGTTTTATTTTATTTTACCTTAGTTTTGTCCACCTTTTCCATCTTATTTACTTGTTGTACCTATTTCTTAGTTGATTGATCCAAATTAGTCAAGACAACACCTTCTTTCTCAATTAGTTTTAGAGACAATTCGAGAGCTAAAAGCTCTGGAATGAGCTTATCCTTTTGTCCTAGAATGGAAAGAGAATCCCACATGATGATTCTGATATTAATATTCTTTATTTGATCCACTATACTGAAATAATATCCACTAACCTTTGGTTGTACTTTCTAAAGCACTAATTGTTTACGAACTAGATGTAGTTGATGAACTTTACTAACCTTTGTATTCTAATTTTTTTGAGCCATAGTGGTAGAAAATTATTCCTTTGTACACTTAGAAATAACATTAATATTATTTGAATCATTTATCACCTCCTGTAATTCATAAATGGATCTTGTTTTAGCTCTAGTTATAGCTACAACTTGACCACTTGAATTGTTAGTTTCAACACTCTAAGTAAAAGAAACATGATCATCCACTTGCCAATTTACATTAATGGCATTAGGTTTCCCTTGAAATTTTTGAGTCTCTCCTTGTGATGCTAAACCTGTATCTTGGTACTGACCTCCTTGAAAATAAAACTCTTCTTGTGTCATTTATACCATAGTGATATTTTTTGACACCAAGTCTTGGTTTTGAGCATCATTGAGATTTGAGGACTGCCAGCCTAAATCATGCATCAAGTTATTTTGAGCTGGGGTGGAAATAATAGCCTTTGAAGTGGAAGTAGCATTAAGATCAATGGTAGCATATGGATTAGATCGATTATGGCTCCTTGTGTTTGATAAGGTGGTCTATTCTCTCTAAAACTTTGATAAGAAGGTCTTTGATCTTTGAAGCACTGATAGGTGGTATGATTTTATTATTTATAGGGAATATTAGACTAATATTATTATCTCTTTAGTTGCACTATTTCATTCCCAAATGATTGTAATAAGCTTTTCAACTCTCCTATCTCACTAGCTTGACTAGTAGGGGCTATAATTTGAGCTTGAGGTGCTAGAATAGAAGCTAAGGATGGGATTTGAGGAACTTGAGGGGTTGGTATAGAATTTGATTATAGGAATATACACATTGGAGGTCTTGAATAAAGCTTACCAACTTGTATAAAACTATTTCTTGCCCTTATTGCAACCTCATAAGCATCTGGCAGAGTAGTACCACCCATTGACTATATCATCACACTAATGTCAAAGTTAAGGGTGTTTAAATAATAAAAAAAATCATACTCATAAGATGGTCTAATCAACACAAGTATCCTAGTCCATGTCTTTTGGAATCTGAGTTTAAAATTAAACATGAACTCATGAGGAGCTCTATTTATGGTAGTTAATTGCTCAACTAAAGATAGGTGATCAGATTTGTCCTCAAATTGCTTAACTAAGGCTACACCTAATTCATCCCAAGTAGAAATGGAATTTATTGGGAGATTTATATACCATTGCAATGCTTTTCATTTGAAGGAAGTAGTGAGCAATTTGATAACAACATTATTTTCAACAACATTATGAACTTAATAGAGATTAACCACATCTTAGATATGCTTAATAGGGGTTATTTGATTTTATCCTGAGAAGAATGTGATACTCTTGAGGGTAGACACTATAATTTCACAAAATTAGTCTAAATTTAGTGGGCTACCTCTATTAAATAGAGCAAACACCTAGTTTCTAATGGCTATTTGGATATTAGGGTTTGTAGTGGTTAGAATAGTAAGATAACCAGGAGACAAATATTATTTTTGAGGATATGGTTTTACCCTCCTGAATCTTGATATCTTATATGATATAAATTAAAAAGGAAAACCTTTACCTGTTGACCTTATGGTAACCTTTAGCATGAAAGAGCTTCTTGAATGGTGTTATGTAATGTCCCTTACTTAGGGGTTCCTTTATCTGCACAAAAGCTCTGATACCACTGTAATGTCCCTTACTTAGGGGCTCCTTTATCTGCACAAAAGCTCTGATACCACTGTAATATCCCCTACCAATAGAGATATATGAAAGACACAAAAGTATGATACCAAAGACCAAAGCTCTGATACCACTGTAATATCCCCTTCAATCAGGGAATATAGAAAGACACAAAACTCTGATACCAAAGACAAAAGCTCTGATACCACTGTAATATCCCCATCAATCAGGGAATATAGAAACATATAAAGCTCTGAACAAGATACAAACTTGCAGAATAGATTCAAATAAGCATACACAAATCACAGTATAATCTCTCAATAGCAAATAAAGATCTCATTACTTGTTCTTCTGGATGATTACACAATTGAGTCTCTGTCATACAAAATAAAGAATATTAAAATCTGATCTTAAAACCCTGACTTAGCAAAATCTGGCAATGAAAACTAGATCTGGAAGGGTCTCGGCCTTTCTGTGTCGACACACAGTCGCCGTCGTCGGTCGATATCTCGCTGATGTCGGTCTCTGTTGGTCAGCTTTCTGCCGACGTCGGTCTTCAGTCGACCGATGTCGGTCAATGGAAGCCCTATATCTACCGATGTCGGTGCCTGAATAGCTCTGAACGGACCTGTACGGATGTGGTACGACCGCCAACCTGTCTTCTCTTAACCCCTGATTGTTGAACAGCCTGATCTCACGAATATAGATTCTAACACAAGATCTATCTCTGTATAACTTATTAGATCAAAAACTAAATAAGAAAATACCTGGAAAGCTCTGTGATAAACTTCTGTGTGAAGTTATCTCTCAACCTTGAAATTCTGTGATAACTTCTGGATGAAGCTATCTCTCAAATCTGTACCTCTGTGATAACTTCTGGATGAAGCTATCTCTCAATTTGGCAATAGATCGGCTGATCTTCCACAACCTCTGAATTGCACACAATGAAGAGTTGACGTTCTCCACTGCAAAAGGAATCCTGGAACCCTTGGCTCAGTCTTCACAGAAGAATTTCTCCAATTTCAATAATCAATTCATACATAATCCCTAATGGCCTCCATGTGAAACCCTTATACCCTCAAAAGATATGCTTGCCCTAATTAGGGTTTTCTTAAATTAGCATTAGGGTTTCTAATTTAAAATTAGAGCAAATAATTAATAATTAATAATTAATTATTAATGAGACCAAATAATTAATATTTGATTAAATCAATCAAATATTAATATCTCCCTCAATATACGTCAGATCCTCAAACCGATCGAAGCAGGTGAATCAGGGAGTGATTCCGCATATGACCATACCAAAATAAAGGCGCTCCGCTGCATATCAAGTATCCCTAAAAAGTAGGAGCTCAGGCCAAATGTGTCCGAAAGAGCCTGAATGAAAATCAAATGTAGAAATCCTGTGAATCAAAGTCAATCCAAGCTCCATTATGACCCTCTATCCATCCTATTAGCCTACGAAGGTCGTATAATAGGCCAATCATCACATCTGTCAATGTCCATGAAAAAGGGGACATGACAATCCACCCCTCCGAAAATTGCTTGTCCCCAAGCAATCTCGGAACAATGAACTACTCGATCCACCTGGATCCCAAATGCAGTTATGCTCTACACTACTGTGAATCAATGCAAGTACCTGTAACATCAACAGAAGTAGAACAAAGAGGAACCCATAATCAAATTGGCGAACACAACTCAACCAATCTCTGGAATCACAACTGCCTTGGATGTGTCGATACTGTAGACTGTGTACTTGGCAACTGCAAATTCCATCTACAAAAGATGGTGCCAATCCATCCCATAACTGATCTCGCTGTAAAGGCGGCACAACCAACTGTACCACACTATCATCTGTATGAGAATAATCAATCTGGAAACATGACTCCACTGGTATCTCAAACTCATCAGAATCAGCAAGATCCAAATTCCGTATATGTGTATCAGCCTCAGCAATATGCTCCTCAGCAACAACTGCAGGAATGTACTCATCACCAACCACCTCAATATACAAATGATCAACGTCAAAGCTCATATCAACAGATGGAGTATCAACAACTATAGCATCACTGTCTAACTCTTCCATACAGAAAGAAACAACCGGTGAAACTAAGTCCTCAAAACTGTCCACTGCATTCTCCTGAGTATCATCTGCAATAATAGGATCCTGGGACTCTGCTACAATCTCTGTCATAACTGAGAGATCATCAACCCTCAATGCACTAACATCTGAGCCCACTTGTACACTCTGAGTGCAAGCATCTAACTCATCATCATCTTCACTATATCCTATCTCATAAACATAATAATCATGAGACATGCTACTCTCTTGTCGAAGTGATCTGTAGTGCTCTCTCCTATGCTTAACAAAGCGATCAAAAGGCAACAACTTCTGAATTCGAGGTGGTACTAACTCCCACTCCTCATTCGCTGTCATATACCGTGCGGGTTTGTTTTTGGATGTGGGATATGAAAGAGATTCATTCAACCTCTTCAAACTTAGTTTCAACTTCCTCATATCATAGTCCCATCGACTCTGAGTATATGAAGTCATCATGATACTTTACCCAAGCTACCCAACAGGATGGCAAGACATTAGCTCTGATGTGCCCAACAGGATGGCAGGAATTTAGCTCTGATACCACTGTAATGTCCCTTACTTAGGGGCTCCTTTATCTGCACAAAATCTCTGATACCACTGTAATGTCCCTTACTTAGGGGCTCCTTTATCTGCACAAAAGCTCTGATACCACTGTAATATCCCCTACCAATAGAGATATATGAAAGACACAAAAGTATGATACCAAAGACCAAAGCTCTGATACCACTGTAATATCCCCTTCAATCAGGGAATATAGAAAGACACAAAACTCTGATACCAAAGACAAAAGCTCTGATACCACTGTAATATCCCCTTCAATCAGGGAATATAGAAACATATAAAGCTCTGAACAAGATACAAACTTGCAGAATAGATTCAAATAAGCATACACAAATCACAGTATAATCTCTCAATAGCAAATAAAGATCTCATTACTTGTTCTTCTGGATGATTACACAATTGAGTCTCTGTCATACAAAATAAAGAATATTAAAATCTGATCTTAAAACCCTGACTTAGCAAAATCTGGCAATGAAAACTGGATCTGGAAGGGTCTCGGCCTTTCTGTGTCGACACACAGTCGCCGTCGTCGGTCGATATCTCGCCGATGTCGGTCTCTGTTGGTCGGCTTTCTGCCGACGTCGGTCTTCAGTCGACCGATGTCGGTCAATGGAAGCCCTATATCTGCCGATGTCGGTGCCTGAACAGCTCTGAACGGACCTGTACGGATGTGGTACGGCCGCCAACCTGTCTTCTCTTAACCCCTGATTGCTGAACAGCCTGATCTCACGAATATAGATTCTAACACAAGATCTATCTCTGTATAACTTATTAGATCAAAAACTAAATAAGAAAATACCTGGAAAGCTCTGTGATAAACTTCTGTGTGAAGTTATCTCTCAACCTTGAAATTCTGTGATAACTTCTGGATGAAGCTATCTCTCAAATCTGTACCTCTGTGATAACTTCTGGATGAAGCTATCTCTCAATTTGGCAATAGATCGGCTGATCTTCCACAACCTCTGAATTGCACACAATGAAGAGTTGACGTTCTCCACTGCAAATGGAATCCTGGAACCCTTGGCTCAGTCTTCACAGAAGAATTTCTCCAATTTCAATAATCAATTCATACATAATCCCTAATGGCCTCCATGTGAAACCCTTATACCCTCAAAAGATATGCTTGCCCTAATTAGGGTTTTCTTAAATTAGCATTAGGGTTTCTAATTTAAAATTAGAGCAAATAATTAATAATTAATAATTAATTATTAATGAGACCAAATAATTAATATTTGATTAAATCAATCAAATATTAATATCTCCCTCAATATACGTCAGATCCTCAAACCGATCGAAGCAGGTGAATCAGGGAGTGATTCCGCATATGACCATACCAAAATAAAGGCGCTCCGCTGCATATCAAGTATCCCTAAAAAGTAGGAGCTCAGGCCAAATGTGTCCGAAAGAGCCCAAATGAAAATCAAATGTAGAAATCCTGTGAATCAAAGTCAATCCAAGCTCCATTATGACCCTCTATCCATCCTATTAGCCTACGAAGGTCGTATAATAGGCCAATCATCACATCTGTCAATGTCCATGAAAAAGGGGACATGACAATCCGCCCCTCCGAAAATTGCTTGTCCCCAAGCAATCTCGGAACAATGAACTACTCGATCCACCTGGATCCCAAATGCAGTTATGCTCTGCACTACTGTGAATCAATGCAAGTACCTGTAACATCAACAGAAGTAGAACAAAGAGGAACCCATAATCAAATTGGCGAACACAACTCAACCAATCTCTGGAATCACAACTGCCCTGGATGTGTCGATACTGTAGACTGTATACTTGGCAACTGCAAATTCCATCTACAAAAGATGGTGCCAATCCATCCCATAACTGATCTCGTTGTAAAGGCGGCACAACCAACTGTACCACACTATCATCTGTATGAGAATAATCAATCTGGAAACATGACTCCACTGGTATCTCAAACTCATCAGAATCAGCAAGATCCAAATTCCGTATATGTGTATCAGCCTCAGCAATATGCTCCTCAGCAACAACTGCAGGAATGTACTCATCACCAACCACCTCAATATACAAATGATCAACGTCAAAGCTCATATCAACAGATGGAGTATCAACAACTATAGCATCACTGTCTAACTCTTCCATACAGAAAGAAACAACCGGTGAAACTAAGTCCTCAAAACTGTCCACTGCATTCTCCTGAGTATCATCTGCAATAATAGGATCCTGGGACTCTGCTACAATCTCTATCATAACTGAGAGATCATCAACCCTCAATGCACTAACATCTGAGCCCACTTGTACACTCTGAGTGCAAGCATCTAACTCATCATCATCTTCACTATATCCTATCTCATAAACATAATAATCATGGGACATGCAACTCTCTTGTCGAAGTGATCTGTAGTGCTCTCTCCTATGCTTAACAAAGCGATCAAAAGGCAACAACTTCTGAATTCAAGGTGGTACTAACTCCCACTCCTCATTCGCTGTCATATACCGTGCGGGTTTGTTTTTGGATGTCGGATATGAAAGAGATTCATTCAACCTCTTCAAACTTAGTTTCAACTTCCTCATATCATAGTCCCATCGACTCTGAGTATATGAAGTCATCATGATACTTTACCCAAGCTACCCAACAGGATGGCAAGACATTAGCTCTGATGTGCCCAACAGGATGGCAGGAATTTAGCTCTGATACCACTGTAATGTCCCTTACTTAGGGGCTCCTTTATTTGCACAAAATCTCTGATACCACTGTAATGTCCCTTACTTAGGGGCTCCTTTATCTGCACTAAAGCTCTGATACCACTGTAATATCCCCTACCAATAGAGATATATGAAAGACACAAAAGTATGATACCAAAGACCAAAGCTCTGATACCACTGTAATATCCCCTTCAATCAGGGAATATCGAAAGACACAAAACTCTGATACCAAAGACAAAAGCTCTGATACCACTGTAATATCCCCTTCAATCAGGGAATATAGAAACATATAAAGCTCTGAACAAGATACAAACTTGCAGAATAGATTCAAATAAGCATACACAAATCACAGTATAATCTCTCAATAGCAAATAAAGATCTCATTACTTGTTCTTCTGGATGATTACACAATTGAGTCTCTGTCATACAAAATAAAGAATATTAAAATCTGATCTTAAAACCCTGACTTAGCAAAATCTGGCAATGAAAACTGGATCTGGAAGGGTCTCGGCCTTTCTGTGTCGACACACAGTCGCCGTCGTCGGTCGATATCTCACCGATGTCGGTCTCTGTTGGTCGGCTTTCTGCCGACGTCGGTCTTCAGTCGACCGATGTCGATCAATGGAAGCCCTATATCTGCCGATGTCGGTGCCTGAACAGCTCTGAACGGACCTGTACGGATGTGGTACGGCCGCCAACCTGTCTTCTCTTAACCCCTGATTGCTGAACAGCCTGATCTCACGAATATAGATTCTAACACAAGATCTATCTCTGTATAACTTATTAGATCAAAAACTAAATAAGAAAATACCTGGAAAGCTCTGTGATAAACTTCTGTGTGAAGTTATCTCTCAACCTTGAAATTCTGTGATAACTTTTGGATGAAGCTATCTCTCAAATCTGTACCTCTGTGATAACTTCTGGATGAAGCTATCTCTCAATTTGGCAATAGATCGGCTGATCTTCCACAACCTCTGAATTGCACACAATGAAGAGTTGACGTTCTCCACTGCAAATGGAATCCTGGAACCCTTGGCTCAGTCTTCACAGAAGAATTTCTCCAATTTCAATAATCAATTCATACATAATCCCTAATGGCCTCCATGTGAAACCCTTATACCCTCAAAAGATATGCTTGCCCTAATTAGGGTTTTCTTAAATTAGCATTAGGGTTTCTAATTTAAAATTAGAGCAAATAATTAATAATTAATTATTAATGAGACCAAATAATTAATATTTGATTAAATCAATCAAATATTAATATCTCCCTCAATATACGTCAGATCCTCAAACCGATCGAAGCAGGTGAATTAGGGAGTGATTCTGCATATGACCATACCAAAATAAAGGTGCTCCGCTGCATATCAAGTATCCCTAAAAAGTAGGAGCTCAGGCCAAATGTGTCCGAAAGAGCCCGAATGAAAATCAAATGTAGAAATCCTGTGAATCAAAGTCAATCCAAGCTCCATTATGACCCTCTATCCATCCTATTAGCCTACGAAGGTCGTATAATAGGCCAATCATCACATCTGTCAATGTCCATGAAAAAGGGGACATGACAATCCGCCCCTCCGAAAATTGCTTGTCCCCAAGCAATCTCGGAACAATGAACTACTCGATCCACCTGGATCCCAAATGCAGTTATGCTCTGCACTACTGTGAATCAATGCAAGTACCTGTAACATCAACAGAAGTAGAACAAAGAGGAACCCATAATCAAATTGGCGAACACAACTCAACCAATCTCTGGAATCACAACTGCCCTGGATGTGTCGATACTGTAGACTGTGTACTTGGCAACTGCAAATTCCATCTACAAAAGATGGTGCCAATCCATCCCATAACTGATCTCGCTGTAAAGGCGGCACAACCAACTGTACCACACTATCATCTGTATGAGAATAATCAATCTGGAAACATGACTCCACTGGTATCTCAAACTCATCAGAATCAGCAAGATCCAAATTCCGTATATGTGTATCAGCCTCAGCAATATGCTCCTCAGCAACAACTGCAGGAATGTACTCATCACCAACCACCTCAATATACAAATGATCAACGTCAAAGCTCATATCAATAGATGGAGTATCAACAACTATAGCATCACTGTCTAACTCTTCCATACAGAAAGAAACAACCGGTGAAACTAAGTCCTCAAAACTGTCCACTGCATTCTCCTGAGTATCATCTGCAATAATAGGATCCTGGGACTCTGCTACAATCTCTGTCATAACTGAGAGATCATCAACCCTCAATGCACTAACATCTGAGCCCACTTGTACACTCTGAGTGCAAGCATCTAACTCATCATCATCTTCACTATATCCTATCTCATAAACATAATAATCATGGGACATGCTACTCTCTTGTCGAAGTGATCTGTAGTGCTCTCTCCTATGCTTAACAAAGTGATCAAAAGGCAACAACTTCTGAATTCGAGGTGGTACTAACTCCCACTCCTCATTCGCTGTCATATACCGTGCAGGTTTGTTTTTGGATGTGGGATATGAAAGAGATTCATTCAACCTCTTCAAACTTAGTTTCAACTTCCTCATATCATAGTCCCATCGACTCTGAGTATATGAAGTCATCATGATACTTTACCCAAGCTACCCAACAAGATGGCAAGACATTAGCTCTGATGTGCCCAACAGGATGGCAGGAATTTAGCTCTGATACCACTGTAATGTCCCTTACTTAGGGGCTCCTTTATCTGCACAAAATCTCTGATACCACTGTAATGTCCCTTACTTAGGGGCTCCTTTATCTGCACAAAAGCTCTGATACCACTGTAATATCCCCTTCAATCAGGGAATATCGAAAGACACAAAACTCTGATACCAAAGACAAAAGCTCTGATACCACTGTAATATCCCCTTCAATCAGGGAATATAGAAACATATAAAGCTCTGAACAAGATACAAACTTGCAGAATAGATTCAAATAAGCATACACAAATCACAGTATAATCTCTCAATAGCAAATAAAGATCTCATTACTTGTTCTTCTGGATGATTACACAATTGAGTCTCTGTCATACAAAATAAAGAATATTAAAATCTGATCTTAAAACCCTGACTTAGCAAAATCTGGCAATGAAAACTGGATCTGGAAGGGTCTCGGCCTTTCTGTGTCGACACACAGTCGCCGTCGTCGGTCGATATCTCGCCGATGTCGGTCTCTGTTGGTCGGCTTTCTGCCGACATCGGTCTTCAGTCGACCGATGTCTGTCAATGGAAGCCTTTATCTGCCGATGTCGGTGCCTGAACAGCTCTGAACGGACCTGTACGGATGTGGTACGGCCGCCAACCTGTCTTCTCTTAACCCCTGATTGCTGAACAGCCTGATCTCACAAATATAGATTCTAACACAAGATCTATCTCTGTATAACTTATTAGATCAAAAACTAAATAAGAAAATACCTAGAAAGCTCTGTGATAAACTTCTGTGTGAAGTTATCTCTCAACCTTGAAATTCTGTGATAACTTCTGGATGAAGCTATCTCTCAAATCTGTACCTCTGTGATAACTTCTGGATGAAGCTATCTCTCAATTTGGCAATAGATCGGCTGATCTTCCACAACCTCTGAATTGCACACAATGAAGAGTTGACGTTCTCCACTGCAAATGGAATCCTGGAACCCTTGGCTCAGTCTTCACAGAAGAATTTCTCCAATTTCAATAATCAATTCATACATAATCCCTAATGGCCTCCATGTGAAACCCTTATACCCTCAAAAGATATGCTTGCCCTAATTAGGGTTTTCTTAAATTAGCATTAGGGTTTCTAATTTAAAATTAGAGCAAATAATTAATAATTAATAATTAATTATTAATGAGACCAAATAATTAATATTTGATTAAATCAATCAAATATTAATATCTCCCTCAATATACGTCAGATCCTCAAACCGATCGAAGCAGGTGAATCAGGGAGTGATTCCCCATATGACCATACCAAAATAAAGGCGCTCCGCTGCATATCAAGTATCCCTAAAAAGTAGGAGCTCAGGCCAAATGTGTCCGAAAGAGCCCGAATGAAAATCAAATGTAGAAATCCTGTGAATCAAAGTCAATCCAAGCTCCATTATGACCCTCTATCCATCCTATTAGCCTACGAAGGTCGTATAATAGGCCAATCATCACATCTGTCAATGTCCATGAAAAAGGGGACATGACAATCCGCCCCTCCAAAAATTGCTTGTCCCCAAGCTATCTCGGAACAATGAACTACTCGATCCACCTGGATCCCAAATGCAGTTATGCTCTGCACTACTGTGAATCAATGCAAGTACCTGTAACATCAACAGAAGTAGAACAAAGAGGAACCCATAATCAAATTGGCGAACACAACTCAACCAATCTCTGAAATCACAACTGCCCTGGATGTGTCGATACTGTAGACTGTGTACTTGGCAACTGCAAATTCCATCTACAAAAGATGGTGCCAATCCATCCCATAACTGATCTCGCTGTAAAGGCGGCACAACCAACTGTACCACACTATCATCTGTATGAGAATAATCAATCTGGAAACATGACTCCACTGGTATCTCAAACTCATCAAAATCAGCAAGATCCAAATTCCGTATATGTGTATCAGCCTCAGCAATATGCTCCTCAGCAACAACTGCAGGAATGTACTCATCACCAACCACCTCAATATACAAATGATCAACGTCAAAGCTCATATCAACAGATGGAGTATCAACAACTATAGCATCACTGTCTAACTCTTCCATACAGAAAGAAACAACCGGTGAAACTAAGTCCTCAAAACTGTCCACTGCATTCTCCTGAGTATCATCTGCAATAATAGGATCCTGGGACTCTGCTACAATCTCTGTCATAACTGAGAGATCATCAACCCTCAATGCACTAACATCTGAGCCCACTTGTACACTCTGAGTGCAAGCATCTAACTCATCATCATCTTCACTATATCCTATCTCATAAACATAATAATCATGGGACATGCTAATCTCTTGTCGAAGTGATCTGTAGTGCTCTCTCCTATGCTTAACAAAGCGATCAAAAGGCAACAACTTCTGAATTCGAGGTGGTACTAACTCCCACTCCTCATTCGCTGTCATATACCGTGCAGGTTTGTTTTTGGATGTAGGATATGAAAGAGATTCATTCAACCTCTTCAAACTTAGTTTCAACTTCCTCATATCATAGTCCCATCGACTCTGAGTATATGAAGTCATCATGATACTTTACCCAAGCTACCCAACAGGATGGCAAGACATTAGCTCTAATGTGGCCAACAGGATGGCAGGAATTTAGCTCTGATACCACTGTAATGTCCCTTACTTAGGGGCTCCTTTATCTGCACAAAATCTCTGATACCACTGTAATGTCCCTTACTTAGGGGCTCCTTTATCTGCACAAAAGCTCTGATACCACTGTAATATCCCCTACCAATAGAGATATATGAAAGACACAAAAGTATGATACCAAAGACCAAAGCTCTTATACCACTGTAATATCCCCTTCAATCAGGGAATATAGAAAGACACAAAACTCTGATACCAAAGACAAAAGCTCTGATACCACTGTAATATCCCCTTCAATCAGGGAATATAGAAACATATAAAGCTCTGAACAAGATACAAACTTGCAGAATAGATTCAAATAAGCATACACAAATCACAGTATAATCTCTCAATAGCAAATAAAGATCTCATTACTTGTTCTTCTGGATGATTACACAATTGAGTCTCTGTCATACAAAATAAAGAATATTAAAATCTGATCTTAAAACCCTGACTTAGCAAAATCTGGTAATGAAAACTGGATTTGGAAGGGTCTCGGCCTTTTTGTGTCGACACACAGTCGCCGTCGTCGGTCGATATCTCGCCGATGTCGGTCTCTGTTGGTCGGCTTTCTGCCGACGTCGGTCTTCAGTCGACCGATGTCGGTCAATGGAAGCCCTATATCTACCGATGTCGGTGCCTGAACAGCTCTGAACGGACCTGTACGGATGTGGTACGGCCGCCAACCTGTCTTCTCTTAACCCCTGATTGCTGAACAGCCTGATCTCACGAATATAGATTCTAACACAAGATCTATCTCTGTATAACTTATTAGATCAAAAACTAAATAAGAAAATACCTGGAAAGCTCTGTGATAAACTTCTGTGTGAAGTTATCTCTCAACCTTGAAATTCTGTGATAACTTCTGGATGAAGCTATCTCTCAAATCTGTACCTCTGTGATAACTTCTGGATGAAGCTATCTCTCAATTTGGCAATAGATCGGCTGATCTTCCACAACCTCTGAATTGCACACAATGAAGAGTTGACGTTCTCCACTGCAAATGGAATCTTGGAACCCTTGGCTCAGTCTTCACAGAAGAATTTCTCCAATTTCAATAATCAATTCATACATAATCCCTAATGGCCTCCATGTGAAACCCTTATACCCTCAAAAGATATGCTTGCCCTAATTAGGGTTTTCTTAAATTAGCATTAGGGTTTCTAATTTAAAATTAGAGCAAATAATTAATAATTAATAATTAATTATTAATGAGACCAAATAATTAATATTTGATTAAATCAATCAAATATTAATATCTCCCTCAATATACGTCAGATCCTCAAACCGATCGAAGCAGGTGAATCAGGGAGTGATTCCGCATATGACCATACCAAAATAAAGGCGCTCCGCTGCATATCAAGTATCCCTAAAAAGTAGGAGCTCAGGCCAAATGTGTCCGAAAGAGCCCGAATGAAAATCAAATGTAGAAATCCTGTGAATCAAAGTCAATCCAAGCTCCATTATGAACCTCTATCCATCCTATTAGCCTACGAAGGTCGTATAATAGGCCAATCATCACATCTGTCAATGTCCATGAAAAAGGGGACATGACATGTTATAAACTCTGCAACTACATGAATCTTTAGCTTGTGATGAAGATAGATATTCTTTTCTACTACAAATGCTTCTCCTCAACTCCATAATTTCTTTAGATATGTAAAATATTTCTTTTTTATCCCACCAAGTATGCCAAAAAATATTTTCAATCAAACTCATACCCTTGTGAAGGTAGTTTCAAGCCTTCACAGTCTGCTAAAACATGGAAACAATCCTAGGCTGTTGATAACCTAATCAGTGGATTGAATCTCTATATTATAAGGGATATCTCCCTTTGGTGTATCAATTAGGATCTCTACTCTATGTTACAAACTTCTAGGGAAAAGAAAAGAAATAAACTTGAAGGGAAATCTTACCTAATGATGGTGATACACCTAAATTTTGATTGATCCACTCAATTTGAGCTTCTAAAAACACTAACTAGACAATAAAAAAACTAAATTTTTAAACCCAATTGACCCCTACACATTAATATTTCATGAAAAATTTCTATCTGGTGATAAAAGCTTAAAGGAAATAAAGGAATAAGCCTTATTCAAGGTAATAACCAACCACTTACATCCACTGTAACTTTAGCTAAGAGATGTTAAACACAAAACATGACCTACATAATCTGATTAGCTAGTAACTAGGTAAGAATCAACACTTGATAAGGAATAAAAATTATATCACATATGCAAACCAATGGCATAAATACACTATAATAACACTTTAGAGTCTGAAAACTATCCTTTTATTAATCTAAAAAGGTTACACAACACAATTTTTTGGTAGAGTATGGTCTTGCAAAAAAGAGGATACAATTTAAGGCTAAACTTCCAACTTATATAGAAAAATATACATTAGTCAAGAGGTTGGCATTGAAAATAGAAGAGGAGGTCAACTTAGTCCAACTTGTGCTCTCACAACCTTCAAATAAAATCTATTTTTGTCTTATGCCTTGTATGAAAAGCTCTTTGGCATTGAAAATGATGGAGAGCTCATTTCATATTCCTTATTTAGAATAAATATTAATCTTTGAGATTGATCAACGTGTATGGGTCTTTCATGACACTACACTAAAACTAAATTTAGAACTCTACTTGAACTACTAGAACATTGAAATCTTGAACTTGAAGCTGAGTTTGATCATTGCATGCAAGAGATGACTAGGAGACAAGCATGGCTTCAACAAATAATCAATTGAAGCTTTGAACAATCAACTATAAATAGCCTCCCATCGTTAACCTCCTCGAGCCTTTCATGCATTCAAGTCTCTTTTTAAGAATTGGTAGAATTGTGCTTGAAGGCAACTATATGTCTTTAAATGATTTGATTATTTCATTTATTATTTATCATTCTCTTTACTGTAGTCTTAGACTGTATATCTTCCTATAGATGGAAAAAATAATACTTTATTGGATTTTTACATGCTCATGCTTGTCTTGGATGTGTCTAATATTGCTTAGGCCACTTTGCATGCTTTGTATGTATTCCTTTGGCATTCATTTGGGATCTTTATCTCAGAATTTTCCTTCGAGATTATTGCCCTTAGATTTATACCTTATTCATTTCCTTTGGATAAAAAGTTTAAAGGAATTATATCTTTGAGCTCTTTGTCTTTTGTCACTTTCCTATGGACAAATTGTCCATGGGAATTATCTCTTCATCCTTTTCAATTGTTCCATTTCCTTTCTATTTCCTTTAGACAAAAAGTTTGAAGGAATTATTTCAGAACTATTTCTTTCTTCATTTAATTTTTTTGGGCTTTTCTTTATTTATTTCCTTTGAACAAAAAGCACGAAGGAATTCTCATAAATAGAACCCTTAAAAATTGCCCTATGGACCTTTTTACATGGTCCTCCTCTTTCAAAAGTTCCTCATTTTGCCTTTGAAAAGAACTTCTTGAAGGGAACAACCCCTTCAGACTTCTTACAAGTGACCCTTCAACATTATTTGTAAAGTCCACCTGCCCTTCAAAAAACTTGAAATAGTACCTTTGAACAATTCAATGAACCCTTCAACCTTTTAAATGTCTCTTTATTTTGGCTTTTTTGTCTGACACATTCCTTCAAACAATTTATCTAAAGGAATGTCCCTTTAAACTTTATACAAATGTCCCTTCGGGTTTTTAAAACTACCCTTCAAACTTTTATAAATGGTCCTTTTTCAAAGAAAATGACACTTTGGAACTTTTGTAAATTCACCTTCAAAAAAGATGACTTGCCCTTCAGAAAACTTGAAATGGTCCACTTTCTTTGTTCATTTCCTATAGACAAAAATTTCAAAGGAATTCGTTCTTCTCATGTTTCTTGATAATGAATTTCCCAAAGGGAAAGTGCCCTTCAGCTTCTTATTATTGATCCCTCAGGAAAATGTAAAGGTCCTCAGGAATTTTGAAGTGAACTTTCTCAAAGGGTAGATACCCTTCAGCCTTTTTGTAAGTGACCCCTTCAAAAACCTTGAAGATCCTTTCAAAATTCTTAAAGTGAAATTTCTCGAAGGGTAGATACCCTTCAAGATTCTTACCAAGTGTCCTTCAAAAAATTTCAAGTGAACCTTTTCCTTCCCTTTGAATATAATTTATGAATGTTTTGAACCCTTTAGAACTTTTCAAGCTACCCTTCATATTTCTACTTGGATAATTTGAAAGTTCAAACAAACCCTTCAGCTTTTTTAATGAACCCTTCAGAATTTATGAACAAATGACCTTGTTTTTGAGAATGCCCTTCAATATTTCCACTTAGACAATTCTAATTAAATAAAGTGACCATTTAAAATTGAACCATTTCTTTGGATTATTCAAGACCAAAACTGATTCATAAGACAAACTGGCATGATATGCAGAGTTTCAAATGGTAGGGGTGATAGTTTGACCTGTGGGGAAAATTTGTCAATAATTAGTAGTAGTTCGTATCTAGATTCATAGATATTTATGTGATGTCTTGGATAATGTGTGTGGGAAAATTTATGAATAATTATGATCACATGCATGGTTCCTTTACATTTACATTCTAATTGGATGTGTGCTCCAATTTCATTTTTATCTATCTGTTATATCATTTGACATTGTGTCAAATTCATATTTTTCTTTTATGGTATTTCTTTACTTTTTGATACTATATCTTGCTTATATTATCATTTCCATTTTCATATGATTATCTTTCTTTATAATTTTTTTCTCTTTCTTTCTTGATTTTTTCTCAAAACTCTCTTCTTATGTCTTCATGATTATTTTCTTTCTTATCTCTATTTTTCACAGATAATTATCATTATGACTTAGTTTTGCAAACCTTATTCCCTTTGGTCCTTATATCCTTTTACCATGTAATCAGTTAGAAAATAATTCACCTCATTATACTTTCCTTTCACCAGTCAACTTTGGATCTCCTTTTTCCCTTCTTCCTTTTTCGTAAACTAAGCATATACATAGTTGAGACTTGAGATCACATGTTAGTTAATTATTAAGCCTAAGTGTCCTAGTCAGTGTTTTTCTTTGGTTACTTCACTTCCTTTAGCCTTAGCCTAAAGTTAATTCATGTGTATTAATACATCTCTCAAGTTTGGTCATTCCAAATCCATATGGAGGAGGACTATTAAAAAGCCATAAAATTTTAAAAGCCAAATAATTTTATAAAGGAAATGATATAAAAGGTAAAAATATTCTTAAAAGTAAAATCACACTAAAAGATGTGATTCAAATCACATCTCCTTCTTCTATTCAAAACTCAAACTCCATAGTTGGACTCACCATACAAACAAGGTCCTTTGGGGTTCGATAGGCTAGTAGATTAGAAGAGGAGAATAAAAAAATATTTTAGTGATATGTACTTTCTCACACATATACCCAATCTGTGTAGTAGACTGACGGCTTTATAAGGGGTCTTGAAGAATGGGAAACACATCATGGGAAGGTAGGTCCATTTTCCTTTTCTTTTAATAATCTACTTTCATGAGTTGATCTTATTATCATGCTTATTTTACTACAAAGCTTTGTGTCTATAGAGAGTAGGTTTTCTTTGTAAATTGATGGTCACTAGTCACTTCATGTCTTCTCATGTCCTTAGTATGCCTCTTGCCTCCTAAAGTCTTCTCATAAGATGCCTAAGTATTGCTTTTTACATTCCATTTGTCATTCCCTATATTCCTCATATTTTCTATTGAGAAATATTGTTTTGTTTACTAATCACTCCCCTTGGGATCTCATTTGTGAGTTATTTTTTAAGACTATGGATAGGACTTGGCCATCCTCACAAATTACCACTTTTTTCTTTCCTATTACCCACATCATTTATTACCTGATTGTTCCTATTTATTCCACCCTAGTGGTGTTCTCTTTGTGAGTTGTAGTGTAAGACTATGGATAGGACCTGACATTCCTCACAAACTTTTCAAATAATCCAAGTCACAAACAAAATTACATGTGTCAAATAAGAGATAAGATGTGATTAATTATGAAGTTACACATCATTGACATGCTTCCCAACTTGATTTAGTATGTTTTATGCTTAATTTATTTCTCTTTCACTTTTATCTTCTTATTTTTTGAGTGTAAGTAGGAATGCAACCATTTCTTGAATTTTTCATACTTCCCAACTTGAATTAGTGTGACTAAATTTAATATCAATCTTTTACCAATTTTTTTTTCATCTTATACTTTTGAACATGATTTAGTATAATTAATTGACTTATTTCATTTGGTTTTGTACCATTTATGCCCTTTTACATACCTTACATTTTATTACATTGTTTTCATACTTCCCAACGTGATTTAGTATGATTTTACATATTTTAATTTGGTGCAAAAATATTTCACTTTGGTTTAAGAACAAATTCCTTTTTACCATCTTTTTTTTACCATTCCTTGGTTCTTTATACTTAGTCATTTTTTTATTATTGCACATTTCCTAACTTGAAATGGTGTGTAGTACATTTTTGACTGATTATATTTTACCAAGTCCTTTTTGTTTGTTTATTTTTAACCATGCATGTGTTCTACATAATGCTAGAAAAGAAACCACATCTCATATATTTCCTATAACATATACAATAAAAATCTAAATACATGTGATAGAAATAAATATATACAAAGCATCCATAACCACAACCATAATGGTGATAACATACACAATGAACATCTATATGCCAAAATGATACATCATATATATGCATATCATGAATTTTGATACAAAAAGCACAACCATATATACAATGCTCTAGCTATATGGCTAGGCCACATCCTATCTATCTAGTGGCCTAGCCACACTACCTAATGAGGACTTGGTATGACTCTTATAAATAATACACTATAAGAAGGTTGTTTGAGATCTCAATCCTTCTACTTATCCTTGTAGGTGCACTACATGCACTTATGCCTATGCCAACTAGGTCTAGGTCACTATATGTGCCTTATCATCTGCATAACTATAACTAGATGTATAACTCTCCTATAGCAGGGCCTACCATCCACATTTATTTCCTATACCCATCTCTACTGGTAGCTACATTCTCTCTCTCTCTCTCTCTCTCTCTCTCTCTCTCTCTCTCTCTCTCTCTCTCTCTCTCTCTCTCTCTCTCTCTCTCTCTCTCTGATCATATTTTCCTCGTTACCTCTCCAACTAATTTGAACTAGCTTACTTGAGCTAGGGTAGATGGTACACTAGGGTACTCTCATGCAATAGGGTCATATGGCTATAAAGTCTCATCCAAGATTTCATGGCTCCCCTCACAAGGGACCCCCATCTCTCCTCCTCATCCTTAGTTACACCTATAAAATCACACCTAGATAGATATTAGATCAGTATTATGTCTCAAAATATTTATCTGTCTCTAGTCTCTATTTCAAAATACAAACTTAAGTAATAATTTAATCATCTTTATTACCTATCTATGTCTCCATCTATGCAATTACCTATCACAATCTCTCCATCTGCATGGCCTCCTATCACCTCCTTTGTATGTCACATCCTTAGCTCAAATATGACTATCATGTCTCACATCTACCTCAACCTACACCTGAGTGGCCTCTCTCTCATTCAGCTCTCATCTAGCTCACCTACTAGGTCATCAAGGATGGTGATTGTCTCCACTCTCTCCAATTCCTCTTACATCTATCAATGTTATGTCCTTGATGGTCATAACTCATCATGTTGCAAAGATAGTGGTGGTATTTCTAGTGTCACTACCTCTATATCTCTCTCCTTTAACTTTGGTCCCTATTATACTCACCTAGTCCATGGCCACTCATGATGTGGTTTGAGCATCAACCTCATCACTAGTGGGCCTAATCCCATCCTCCCCCATAGCTCTCTCACATGTTGAGACCACTACTCAAGCATTAATATCAGTTCCATTGGATGAGGTGAGCCTATCTATCCTAGTACCCATGCCATAGAATGTGGCTCTCTCCACCAAATATAGTGTATAATAACCTCCATCCTCACTGTAGCTAGTGAAAATGTGTACCAACTCGGCCATGTAGTTATTATGTGCCCATATGGCTTCCATACTATGTTTATGCATTTCATCATATGTAACACTGGCATGTGGGGCATAGATTGTGCTACCTAGTCCTCTCTCCATCTCTAAACTTGAGGTGACCTATCATCAATTACATGGGGTAACCCAGCTGACCTATACATGGAAAACCTCTCATAGATCTAAGATATCAATAATATGATCAATCTTATCAACTTATACCCTCTAACCAACACCTCATACAAATCATGTATGAGTTAAACCTAGATGATAGAGATAAGATCATATAGCAAACCCTCTGTTAGGATCATCTTGCTCAAGGCAACCATAAATAGTGGTACCTTACCATCTAAATTATGACATAAGACTCACTATATCATAAGTCTTATCATAACTTTATGGATATTCAAAATTTATGATGCATATACATCAAGCATACTAACTCATCTACTTACCAATATTATATCTGAGCCTATATCCCACATAACTAAGGATATCCTATCCTCTAGGCTATCTGGTATGCCTATAATCATTAATAGCCCTAGGATGGCATGCACATCCTCTAGATTGATACTACCTTTACCACATCCCTATCCAAATCTCATCTAAAGGTGTTATTCAATCATTCCTAGCATCCAAGGAACATGATTAATAGATTCAAGCTAAGGGGAATCCTACACATGTCAGCTATCCCTCCTAGGCTTATAGCGACTATCTTAACTCTATCACCTATGGTCAGATACTCTAGTAGGTCTGATAGCCAAGACATGTCTACCAATCTCCAAAATCTAGGTCATCCCTACAACCAAGAAAAAATAAAATATGTATTAGATCCTCCATTTCATTTATAGTCAAAATACATTATTTTCTTAATTTTAATAAAAAACAAGCCTAAACTAATTTAATTCATTCATTTTTACTTATTTTTAGCCTACTCAATTCTTTTTGCCCTTACATGGTCATTTTAGGCCATTCTAATCTTCTTTAAGCCTTTTGCATGCTTTTATGTACAATTTTGGTTTTTTAATCAACATAGTTTGACCGAAAATTTCCTATTTTTATTTTGGTTGACTTAAAAATCTAAGTCAACCCTCTTCTTTTCCTCTCCTTAGTAATGTGTTGTCATTAGGGACTTTTTCGATCAACTAGTAAACTATACTAGGTCGGTAGTCTACAAAATGTATAGGGTTGACACATAACTACTGGGTTGGTTGTGTGGATTTTCCCTGTTTATAGCCTACTAGGTTGATTGGGTTGACCTAGTTGTTTTTAGCTACTGACCCCTTGCATTCTCCTAAAAAAGTTCCTTATTGCAATTTTCTTCTTAATTCCTTCAAACCTATTTGCCTAATTGTTTTTTCCTACCTATAAAATCTTATTTTTCTTCATTCTGACATCTAGGAATGCTAAAACAAAATTCTAAAAATACACTAAATTTTAAAAAAACCTCAAAAAATTACTTAATATTCATAATTGCATACCTGTAGTGTACCCATTGCCACTCCTGGAGCTCTTCCTCATCTAGCCTATCATCTCCTCACCATCCTAACTCATTTGGTCTCTAGAGCTCCGTTTTCTCTCCTTCACAAGTCAAAATAACCAAATGACATCTCTTCCCCTATTTAAAAACACTTTTCAAAATTCAAATTCTTTAATTATTTTCCTATAGATTCATCCTTTTGCCTATATTTTTATTTCTACTCATTCATTTTAAAAACCATAAAATGCATTGGATTCCTAATGACGTAGAGAATATTTTCCACCATTATATGCTTATTTTCCAAAAATTTCAAATTTTTGCTATTTTGTTCACTAAATTTTAATAGGTTTGCCTAGTGTTTTTCATATTGGACACCTTCACTTTACTTTTACATTCTAATTCTTTATCTACAACATTAAGGTAAGTAAATGTATGTGTTTTTAAATTCTATCTTTTCATTTATCTTATTTTTCACTCACTACACTTTACTTAGCATCAACGTTATGTGTTATCATGTTATATCCCAAAGCACCATCCCATCTTTCACTTATATGACACGTGATGAGCTTTGAGTGGGGCATATGTATACACATAATATTTTCAAACTTTTATCGATTATTGACACTTTATATCTTACAAGAACCCCTTGAGTCTCAACCTCTCTGAATGCACACCTTAAGGGGTACATCGAGAAAGGGGTGGGTAGACCATTGGTGCTTCATAAAATTGTTATCCCTTTTACCACATGTCATCTACATGCTCATCTCCTAAAACCATTTATCCTAAAATTTTTCTTCTTAGTCTTACCCATTCAATTTATTCACCATGCTTTATCCTCCTTGTTCTTGCTTTGACCCACTTTCACCAGTTGATTACACTAGGTTGACTGGGTTGACCTTGTATAGTTTTTAGCCTCTAGTTACTGTACAAGGTCAATTGGGTTGACCCTATACTATTTAATGGTATTTTTCATTAGGATCTTTGTTATCCCTTCAACCAACCTAGTTTAGGACCTATTGAATTATCTCCCAAAAATATATAGGGTCGATTGGGTCAACCCTATACAACCAACATATTCAAATAGATTTAGGGCAAGATCCACCTATATATACAAGTTCATTTCCAACCATTTATAAGAAGAAAAGTAAAGAATAATAAGTGCAAATTAACATATGTTAATTATCCATTATACTTGAGGAATAAATCTTAGGGTTCCATACTTTCTTTGGTGATATGGATCTTGTCTTGTGGAGAAGTCTTTTGGATACATAGGTAGGTTGTGTAGCCTAGAGTTGATTTATCATTTTTATCCTTACATACCACAACAATATCTTGTGAATCACCTTGTCCAAGGGAAAGATTTAGGCTCAATGGGTTCATCTTAAAGATAATTATTCCTAACTTTATTTCTCTTTTGTAAGAGAAGATAGATAATGTAGTTTTGGCTCTCTCCTATACATTAGGATTTCATATGCAATGACATGAGTATATGTCTTATATGCATGTTTATTTTAGTTTGTTTTGTTTCTAACCCCCATTTTGTGCCACAATATTTGGTTTGCACTAGATTAGATTTACTTTCTTGTTCATTAGAATAGAGTGAACATTAAACCTAAGACTCTTGTAGGGTTATTGCATGATTGTGTTAGACTGTAGGCTTTGGAACCCTTGCTAGCATGGTGTATTGTGATAAGTGATCCCCTAATCAAGACTAGTGGATCCCCATATTGGTCATACCCTCACTTAACAAATATAATCCCAATCAAAATTGTAGGTATGCTCTATCTTCTCTGAGCCAAGATTGATTTATAGACATGATACATTTTTTATTGATACAAAGTGTACTTTATTGGAGTTTGATCTGTACAATGTATGTTTTCTATTCATCATTTGTATGTCCTTCATGTATCTAGCTTCAAGTTTTTAGTTTCTTAAAGGTTGTGTGCAGTGTTATCAAGTAAGGTTTCCCTTTAAGTGGCATAAGTATATAGTGTCTTGCATAGACCTATCTCTTTTTGTCCTTCAAGTTACAAGTCTCTTTTCAACCTTCATGAAAAACATTCATGATTGAAACATTATTAAAGAGTATAATTAGCCCTTATCTCCATTAGATTCATCATTAATCATAATGATCTATAAACCATATTTACCCCTTAGGTTTTTTGTTTTACAAATGGATATTGAAAAATATCATTTAAATTTATGATCAAACTGAATCAAGAAGTGTTAAAATTGAATTAAAACTGAATATGAACATTTTCAATGTTCATCATTCCAATTACACCTTCAAACGATCATTATCCACTTATATGATTTTCTTATAATTATCATAAATTTTTAAAATATGCTTTTCTAAAAATTAAACTTGACTGATTAAATGCAAAAAATAAATCAGAATAAAGACAACACTAGAATTGTTTACAAAGTTCAGTAATTACCTACATCTCTAGGTTCATTCAAACTGATCCATAAAAAATTGATTATAAGTACAAATGAAAAACTTAAAAAACCATAATGAAATATCAAAAACATGAAAATTCATTCCATCAGACCTTTGGAAAATTTTGACAATGCTCAGTAATCATTCTCCACATTCTTGAAGAACTTGTAGGATCTCTTCCTAGCATTCTACATCAAAGCATCACTTCAATTACTCAAAAATACATCAAATGAAAACCAAATCAAGAGCACAAATATACCAAATGTCTCAAAATTTTGAACAACTTTTTAGTCTACCTTGAGATCTGAAAATGCCTCTAGATTAGCTAAAAATGCCAATTTATACAAACCGCTCCTTGTAAATATTTACACAGTCATTTTCAATACCTTTTACAAATAAAATTTTGTCCTTTTTACAACACTTGTAAATGTTTGGTGGATTGGCAATTCCAC
The DNA here is from genome assembly GCA_037957365.1 of Torreya grandis. Lineage (NCBI taxonomy): Eukaryota > Viridiplantae > Streptophyta > Pinopsida > Cupressales > Taxaceae > Torreya > Torreya grandis. Next base: position 89,695 of record JARHVA010003513.1, read on the forward strand.
TTAAATATTTTACCATAGGTCATGGGTACAAATCCCATGGTAGATATTTAGACAAATCACATAACCTATAGATTTTGACATATAGGGATTAATATCGCACATGCAGTATTTTATAAACTAGTGTATGCCTAAAATAGACTATTATTGGTGCATGTGATGTGGCTTAGGCCACATCTATGCATCTTTTTTTGGATTCAGTTTGGATGATCCCATGTGAATAAGGAGGTGAACTCAATTTAGAAGATCGTAACCAAACCTAGGCAAGGTTGGTTTGATGGTTGGAACCACTTACAAGTTGGGATGGTGAACAATTACCACCAATTATATCCTTGAGATCAATTTGAAATAATGACTTGATCTGGTTGAATATCTTGGTCATGAGCTATGTGGAATGTAATCTTAGGCTTGGTATTGGTGATTTAGAAAATACCCATTTGTCCAAACATGAGTGTCGAAGACCAAAGGCAAAAACCAAATAATCTTTTACCATTACACAGTCATGTGTCACATGCTAATTAGCGAACTTGGTAACCATTTTACTATTGACCATTTTTTTCCAAACTTTGACTAGTGATATCTAGAGCATATGATGTCCATTTTATGCATTCTGATAGGTGTTAGAAAGATCTTGGAATGCTCTTTAGTACTATACTAGTTTTGGGAGATCTTGGTAAGGATAAAAAATACTCTAGATCAAACCTCCTCATAAAGAGGCTTTTGGTCCCCAAAATTCTAATAATTCACTAAATCTGCTAAATAGCTTTCTACATCACACCAATATATAGAAACCAAAATATAACATAGTGGTGAAGATTTCCAATATTGAAATTCCATCATAGAAATAGATTAGTTCAATTATACAAGAAATGCCAACACAAGAGGTGATGTCCAACTAAATTCCATATGATTTGACCAATATTTTAGATGCTCAGTATGAAATGACAACCAAAATGCCAATAATATTTGGTCATTCATTGACCCTAAAAAACTATCAACTCTATAAAATTTCACTAAAACTTATCATGGTAATGATTCAAAATTATCCTACATAATGCTTACAAAAAAGGAAAAAGACAACTTAATACCTAAAACTACTAGTGAAATAAATCCCTATCCAATATCAAATTGGTGATAGAAGCAAACTATCATCATAAATGTCACATCTCCAAAATGGTGAATCTGCCAAACACGATAAAATGATCACTAGGTACAACTTGCATACTAGTTTGTTAGTGTAATAAATTGATGTAGGAGCATCAAGTCAAGAGACATTCATTTTGTATTTTGGTCTTGAGGAGTCAAGTTGGACAAATATAGTGTGTTAGTATGGGTGTCAAGAGATTTTTTCAAGGTCTATTCATGTTTATGAAGTCATGTGGGGTTCATAGGACTCATAGGTTGAGTGTTGAGGGTATTTAGAGTTTTCCCTCCAAAACTAAGAATTTAAAAATCCAAATATTATAATAGAGTCTAAGAGGGACATTTAGTGTGTTTAAGAGAGCAAAGTTGGTTTAGGGGATCATATAAGTCATGAGTAAAGATTTTAAATACATTTCATGTTTAGTACATTAAAAAAGTCATTTTGAGAAAAGGCAAGATTATCATTGTACGTGGGAGTTAGTTGTGAAAATAAGAAGTTGATGTAACTACTAAGCTCCTATGTTGAAAATAAAAAATAAGAGTCATTTATAAGTGACAGGGTGTAGAGGAGAGAGGTGGTGGTCTCCAAGAAGGAGGAGAGGAGGATCTGAGAAGGGGAAAGAATAGAAAACCCTCATAAGAAAGTTGATTAAGTCCTCTATGGACTATTTTTGTATGAATGATTGATTCAATAAATAGATATATGATTGATTTAACTTCTATACATTTAATTTTATGGTTTTCTCCTTGTATATGCACATTTATCTCAGGTAAATCTTAAAGTTATACATGAATATATGCATAAGATTGTGTATGTTCATAGGTTTGGATGGATTGAGTTACAACCAAAGGAGGTAAGATTGAACAATGGTTTCAAGTGGATGTATTAATAATATTCATTGTGGATGGTTATTTGAATATGCCAACAAACTCATACCTCTCAAATGGTTAAATAATCCCTTCAATGTAAAAGAAACACAAAGAAGGTAACTCTATTTTATACTTTGTGATGCACCAATCATAAAATAAAGAGAAAGATTCAAACACAAGGATTTTCTTGAGTATGGAATAACTTGAGTATCATGGTTTTTTTAAATAGGTTGAATATCTAACAATGATCATATATGGTGTTTTCATCTCTTGAATGTTCATACTTCTAAGAGAGCCCTATAGTTGCATTATGAACCCTCTGTGTTCAATCTAAGGACATTGAAGGATATATATTTGAAGGAAGAGGATTGGTAAGTATGTTGGCCTCTTGATATGTATATAATAAATATCAGTTCTAATATATAATGATATGGAGATTGGAAATATAAATTAAAGTCAGTGAGCTTTGTTAAACCCTGTTAACAAATGGAAACACCTATTTGCATTGATTAAGTATCAATGGTTAAGAATGGAATTAAGGTATTGAGTAGTGGTATATGGATTATAAAAGTTTTGATGGAATTCAAAGGTGTGTTAATATAAATATAAAACCTATAGACATTATTGAGATTTGTTGACTAGACATAGACCCTTGCTTCTTTGACACAATCAAGACAATTCTTCTCATGTTTACATAGTCAGGGCATCTATGAAGTGATAAGAATCAAAGGATATAAAATAGACATTTCAATAGATATATTTTAGTATTAATTAATTTAGATAAACCACATTTATAATCTAAAATAATTGTAGAGGGCTCTATGAAGACAAACAGGTTGACTGTAGCCTAACATAGTCTTGTGACACCTACAAACTTCTATATTTTGAGGTCTAAAACATATTTTAAGCATGATTTAAGAACAAATAACAAATTTAATAGTTTATATACATTGGTATAAACCTTTAAAATTTTATATAATGTTTTAAGAGGAACTAAAAAAAATACAATGTGTTTAAGGGACGATTATGCCTGGCACAGTGTCTATTTTGCCCAAAAAACATGTGTTTGAGTTGTTAAAAGCATACAAAGATAAGAAGGTGAGTTATAATAAATTATAAAAGGTTATATATATATATATATATATATATATATATAGACATAATTCAAGTGTTTTGGGTTATTTAAACCCTATAAAAGTCATTATAGGTAATTTTATAGGCTCTCAGCTTGAGTACAAGCAAGGGAAAATCCTAGAACTAGGGTTTGTGATACAAGGAGTTCTAGCTAGCCAATCTTGCCAAAAAAATTTAGTATAATATAAATCAATATTTACCAAGTGATTAAGGAGGTTTTAATTTTTTACATATAATCTAGTATGGTCATCAAAAGACTATGTTATGTTTAGACCTAATTAGTCCTAAAAGATGAGGTCTACGAGTTAGAAAAGGATTCTACATGTAGATTTGAACCATGGAAGTTTTTAAGAATGGTTATATTGATATATGTTCCTCATTTATAAGGTTATTTTGGATTTATCATCCTTATCAACTCCGTATAAGCCCAAAAATGGGAAAGAAAGGGCTACAAGCTTATGTTAGTAATGAGAATAGTGAAGGAGGGAATGAATCATGAAGAATGTTTGAGTGTTTGAGAGAGTCCATAATAGATAGTATATGACCATTTAAGGTCATATAAGACAATATATATTACTATTGAAACCTAAATCAAGAATGGAAACTTGAAATCTAGAGGTTGGTTGCTTAAGGAAAGCTAGTGAGAGTGAGGACAGTTTGAGTAAATAATGGATTGATTGAATTAAGTAGTTCATGTGATTGATATAGAGGGGAATTAATGTCATAACAAAGGATCCAGTGAATAAATAATAGATAGATACATACTCATTAAGTCTATCAAGTCTAAGTATCAAAGAAAGGTATTTATCTAGATGTAAAGTTAACCAAATAAGCGTAGTAACAAGAAGAGACATTCAAGACCATAAAGATGTTTGAAGACTTCTCCTCATTGCTTTGCATCATAAATTTACACCCTAATTATAACCATATTTTATAGTTACAAATAAATTCCCAAACTGAGGGACTTATAAAATGTGTAAATATCATGCATGGCTACAAAAATTTTGTATAATCATTACAATTACAACAAGTGCCCAAAAGGGTGTAATAAGCCTCTAATACTTTTGCACAATGTAAATGAAAACATATATATTGAAATTAAAGTTTTCCCAAAATAGACATACTGATCATGCCCCATATAACCTGCATATACTATTGTCAAAATTCAAACTAATTTTTTTCCAAAACCATAAACATGGGAAAACAATCCAAGTATGATAAACCTATCACTTGGATTTTCTCTACAGGTTACTCCAAATAAACCAAATTCAAATCTAAAATCATATGGGAATATCTCCAAATTTTAAATATGAGTTAACTCCTTTACCAAATGCATCAAGAACTCAAAACTTATTAAGATATTTAAAATAGATCTTAGCAAAACCACAAACGTGAGAAAGAAAACTAAGAGTGATATTCCTGTCTCAAAGTATTTCTCACTACTGGTAGCTCCAAAAATAAAAAAATATTCCTTTTAACTTCAATGGAATCCCAAATTACTTTAAACATTTGCATGCTAATAAAATATCATATCTATGCAAACATGAAAATAAGGAATTGCTTACCAACCTACTTTATCACATTTTCCTGTTTAGGTGTCTTAATTTCCTCAGTAAATACCTAGGTATCTACATGGGTTATTTTTGAAACTATTGGTTTTAAAACATTTTCATTATGAGCAACTCTCCATTTTTGTCTTAGATGAAGATGCCAACATGTGTCAACCTCATAACCTTTCCTATTAAAATAATTTTAAAAACATTTGTCCTTTCTTTTACAAAACTTACCCAAATTGCCATTCTCTCAACACTACCTAGGAGAGTGGTCTTTCAAAATCTTACCCAACAAAAATTTCCTTTTTCAACACTTAGATAGAAAATGGTTAGACAACCCACAAAAACTATATGGATAAATATACCACAAATTTTGTGTACTATAATCAAAAGTAACATTGGAATACTTACGTTATCTAAAAGAATAAACATTACTACAAGTATGATTAGAAGAAGTTTTTATACCTTCACTGGGAGATGGTTTACACCTTTTCTTTGTGTGATTTCTAACACTTAAAGGTTTAACATTTAACTTGCTAAGTTTCTCACTAACACTATGAGAACTCTGCCCATCACTATGAGATACTAAAGTCTCATTACAAGATTTGACAAAATGCAAATTGTCATTTCCTTTTGTGGGTTGTGGTGTAGGTTTCTTCCTCATAGTTTCAATTGAATTGGATCATTAACCTATTTCAATCCTATCACCAAAATTAAATCCCAATCCTGCATGGCTAGGTCTGTCCTCTATCTAAATGGGGTTAGTGCTGCCTTGGCCATCTTTTCCAAGGCCTTTTTCATTAAAACCCATTTTAAATAATAACTTTGAACCTATACCTATAATGTGTTGTTCAAACTTATAAAAATCATTTTCATTTGATTTATAATGGGAGTAATTTTCAACAACATCCAACAATGTGCTTATAGTTCTTATCTCAGAGTCACTATGTGTATGTGCAAGAGAAAAATATCATGTTTACAAAATAGACTTGTTTTTCTCCTTTGTGTCACCACTAGTTTGAAACCTTGCCAAGAGCTCATCCTTGTCTTTCAACTTTTCACATTTCTCTTTTAAGGAATAATATATTGATCTCAAGAAAGAGTTATCTTCTTGGATCTGATGGTTATATTATTCAATCTCATCGAGATTCTCCTATTTTGACATCTTGACCATGGTTTTTTATCGTAAAAACAAATTGTACTTTGAACATTGAAAATGGAGTAAACAACAAGTCTAATGTCTATAAATAATCTAACCAAACACTAAAATTGTTATCAAACTCAAATGGAATCAAAAAGAAAATCTTGCATTCAAACCACTTTCATACCAAACTGATCCATAAATTGTATTTACCCCTAAGGTTTTTTAAACCATTTACAAATGGATATTGAAAAATGGAATTTAAATTTATGATAAAATTGAATCGATAAGTGTTAAAATTAAATTAAAACTGAATATGAACGTTTCCAATGTTCATTCATTCTAATTATACCTTTAAACAATCATTAGCCACTTATATGATTTTACTATAATTATCATAAATTGATAAAATATGATTTCTAAAAATTAAATTTGAGTGATTAAATTTAGTAAATAAATTAGAAATTAGAATGCAAAATTACAATAAAGATGACACCAAAATTATTTACGAAGTTTAGCAATTGCCTACATCCCTGGGTTCATTCGAACCGATCCATTAAAAATAAATTAAAAGTACAAATGAAAAACTTATAAAGCCATAATGGAATATAAAAAACCTATAAATTTATACCATCAGACCTTTGGAAAACTCTAACAATTCTTAGTAATCATTCTCCACATTCTTGAAGCACTTGCAGAATTTCTTCCCAGCATTCTACATCAAATCATAAATTCAATTACTCAAAAAAACATAAAATTAACACCAAATAAAGAGCAAAAGTATAACAAAAGGAGCGTCTAAAAATTTTAAACAACTTTATAGTTTACCCAAAGATTTGAAAATGCCTCTAGATTATCTAAAAAGTTAATTTCTACAAACTGTTCCTTATAAATTTTTACATAGTCATTTTCAATACCAGGTACAAATAAAATTTTGTCCTTTTTATAACACTTTCAAACATTTGGTGGATTGTTTAGTCCGCTTAACCATTTTACCATAGGTCATGGGTAAAAATCCCATGGTGGATGCTTATACCAATGACATAACCCATGGATTTTGTCATATAGGGATTAATATCCCACATGCATTAGTTTAAAAATTAGTGTAAGCCTAAAATATTTTGTTATTGGTGCATGTGATGTGGCTTAGGCCATGTTTATGCATATTTTTGTTGGATTTAGTTCCAATGATCCTATGTGAATAAGGAGGCAAGCTCGGTTTAAAAGATCTTGACCAAACTTAGGTAAGGTTGGTTGGATGGTTGGAACCACCTACAAGTTAGGACAATAAATTGTTACAACAAAATTTATCCTCAAGATTGATTTGGAATAATGACTCAAGATAGCTAAATAGCTTGGTCATGAACTATGTGGAATGTAATCTTGTGCTTGGTATTGGTGACTTGGAAAATACCCATTTTTTCAAACACAAATGTCAAATATCAGAGGTGAAAACTAAACACCCTTTTACCATTGCACTACCATGTGTCACATGTTAATTGATCCACTTGACAACCATTTGAATATTGACCTTTTTTTTCCAAAATTTGACCAATGATATTTAGAGCATACGGTGTCCATTTTATGTGTTCCAATATGTGTTAGAAATATCTCAAAATGCTCTTCAATGTTGTACTAGTTTTGGGAGATCTTGGGAACTTTGAAGGATGAAAAATACTCTAAATCAAATAAACTAAAATAGTTGAGAGTGGATCATTCATTAATTGGTGCATCACCACCTAGGTTAGATTCTTGTTTTTGTTTTCATATCATTCTCCCTTTTCCTTGTGAAATATTTACGTCTTAAAAAGAACTATATCATCATGTTAGGGGAGCTATACCCATGAAAACTAGAGGTGTGACCTATAAACTAGATAACCCATAGTCTAAGGTCACTCCCATGTTGAACTAGGTTTGATGATAAGACTTGAACACTGCTCTCCTTAGCTAGGGTACAACCTAGAACTCCAAAAGTTTTGGCATGCCCAATGGGACTGCAATCAAGGCACTTGGACATCTATTTTGGGAAGCTTGAGAATATGGAAGGATATTTGAGGGATTAAGATAGTCATCAATAGATTAGAAGGCAAGTTCATGCACCAAATCTCTATTAGGTCTACTTCAAAAGGTAAGCAAGTTAAGTTTGTTGAATTTCCATTAGATATTTCAAGGAGAAAGAGGGTTCCTATTTCAAACCTCAATCTCACATCCCCAAATTCTCTCACATCTATAAACACTTAAAATTTTTCCCATACACATCCCCTTAAAAGTACACCAATCTTAATGGAAAGGCCTAGACTGCAAGCCTTTGTACCTTTCAATGGTGGTAGCCATCTTAACCTATAATAATATGATGATATCCTAGCTACCTCCTTGAAAATTTTACCTTATTTTACAAGAGAAAAATCTACCACTCTTGTGGATCACATAGCTGACATTACAAACCTATACTTAATGCATAATATCACCCAAGAGAATGTATCCATGAGACCACTAGCCACATCCTTGAAAGGAAAAGCCCTACAATGGTATAGAGGTATGACCCCTACCTCAATAAATACTTGGGATGAGTTTGGTGAGTGTATTTTCAAAAACTTTGAAGATATGAATGACCATGTGTCACTAACTGAACAACTCACCTCAATCAAGAGGGCACCCCAAGAATCTATGGTTAATTTCAACCATATATTCCAAAAAACTTGTGATAGAATCCCTATCATCATAATTCCCACACCCAATTATGCATTTATTTACTACTTAAGAGCCTTGAACTTAGATGTTTCATTAATGATCCAATCCATGGGTGGGATAACTCTACCTAAGGCTTATGAAATATCTATAAGGGCATAAAACTATTAAATACAAGTAGGGCCCCTCATGCCCCTCTTTCCTAAGCTCTAGCCTACCCCACCCACATTGTTCCCTTGCATGCTCCAAACAGCCAAGGACAATTAGATGATATTCAAGTGGATAGGCTTGGAAAAATTAAAGGTTTGTTGAAATCACAAAATAATAAGTTGGTGGCCTTAGAAAGACAAAAACAAACCACATATAGACCATACTAAAATACTTATTAGGCCCCATACCAATCTCATTCTTATAATAGGCCTCCTTACCCACCAAACCAATAAGACCAAGGCCAAATCACTCAAGCCATGCCATACAAAAACTATAATCCCATAACTATAAGTAGCTCAAAATCCTTAGTACCCACACAAAGAAACCTTACAAAAGAAGGTCAATGAAAGAAATTATGGGGGATATCTTATGAGATGGTAATGTCTAAAAATGGAAAGTCATATTAGAACCTTGGTTGGTAATAGAGTCCTCCATTTCAAATCCATAACACAATGCCTCCTCTACCACAAGGTCCTCTAATGAATCAAGGTGACTTACCTACCATGATACCATCAGAGGTTCCAAACCAACATCAAGGGCATATGAGCAAAGCTTCAACTAAGACCACTTGTGTGAAATTTCAAGAGGTGGAGCATACCTTTGAACATGTGGCATAAAATTTGGGGTATATTGTACTAAATTAAGATGATACAATTACATCCCATACAAGGGATAAAAGGAAGATGATGGGTGATAGTTTAGGGCAGCCTAAAGTATCTTCTACACCTCCTCAAGTCACTCAAAAAAATTCCACTTAGAATACAACCACTAAGACCCCTCCAACTCAATAAGTACCTCAATAACATGGGAAAAAAAAAGGTTCCATTTGTTCCTCAAATAACTCAAGTGTCAAGTGACACTTCTATCTCCAAGATGCAGCCCAAGAGTAGAAATCTTATATTTAACATTGTGAACCACATGAAGAGGTCCAATGCTATCATTTCTATGTGGGATGTTATATCCATTCTAGGGCAAAAAGACATCCTACAATAAGAGCTCTCCAATATCTCTCATGTAAATAAGGTAAATGAAAAGGTAAGTATTATATATGTTAATGATGGTTAGCCTAGTCAAGTACAAGCCCCTAAGGTTATTAAGCCCCCTCTATTTTACTTGTTGGTCATCATAGGGGACTATTTTGTCCATAATTGTATGATATATTCTAGTGCCTCAACCTCAGTCATGCCTAAAGCCATAGAAGAAAATATTAAACTCAAGTATGTGGCTAATGAAAAGGGTGTCCTATAGTTAGATGGATCTCCCACTAAGATAGTAGGTGTCTTTAAGGACCTAAATATTACATTAGCAGCCTTCCCAAATTGTGTTATTACTCATGATCTCATGGTTGTTGATTTACCCCCATACTTTTCCCTATGCCTATCTAGAGACTTTACTACAAATATTGGGGGTTACCTTTCCTATGATTGGTAATATATGGTATTTAGGACTAGATATGGGACTCAGGTCACTATTAGGTTTGAGTCTCTTTCAAGGTTCCACTTAGAACCCTATATGCCCAATCATTCAAATGTCAACTACACTATACTTGATGAAGATGAGAATGCTAGTGAGAAATATCATAATGATCATCTTAAGGGTATATAAGATCTCTTAGATTAATGGGTAGCTAAAAACCATGGATTTTATCTTTACAACACCATTGAAGAGGAAAACTTAGGGGTGTATTGTATGCATGAGGAAGGTGCTGCTATGCCTAGCCTAACAAGCATAACTCAAGAATATGATGGTTTATGGACCTTATTATTTGATGGATCAAGGTTAAATAATGGTAGTGGGGCTAGAGTGATTTTGTTTTCTCCTTTAAATTAGAAATACTACTCAATTACAAGGTTCCAATTTAGCTACACCTCAAACACAACTGAGTATGAAGCTTTTCTACATGGGTTGCATATAGCAAGAAGGAGAGGTATCAAATTCCTTAAAAGAAAATGTGATAGTGATATTTTTGTACAATAAGTAATGGGTATTATTTAATTAAATAACCATCAATTAAAGACCTATAAGCACTGAGTATGAGACCTCATAGAATATTTCTTGGCATTCAACATATAGTCCATACCAAGGGAGGTAAATCACCATGTAGATAGGCTTGCAACCACTCGAAATCAATATGAGTTTTTAGAGGTAGTCAAAGGAAATGAAATTTAATCCAAGATCAAGGTTATATGAAGGCCCTATGTACCTGATAATGAAGTGATTTTGTAGTCTTTTGATAATGATGAGAAAATGTTATATTTTTGCATGCAAGAGGCAAAATTATGCCACAAGAACCAAAGCTAGTTCCAACACTAGTATGATGACTAGATAGTGCAGTTGAGATCTAAAAATCTAAATAATGGACTTGTAACATTGAAAAACATCATCAATCAAGATGACTAGATGATAAAGGACAAGGCATGTATCTCTACTAAGGAAGACCATTATGAGAGGGTAGAGATATTTAAGGATAAGTTATTGAAATTAGGAAAGGTTAATATAGTAGAAGAGAGATCTACCTTTATTTTGTTATGCCAATATTATTCAAATGTATTTTCATGGTAGTACCATGACTTAAAAGGCTTTGACCCCAAACTTGTACAACATACCATAGAATTGGAAAGCAATACAAAGACAGTTAGATAAAAACAAAGGTCTATCAATCCAAAGTGGAGGATCTAATGAGAATTGAGTTATTCAAATTTATTGAGTCAAGGATAATATTCCACATCAAACATTCCTAATGGGTGACAAACCTTATGCCATTGAGGAAGAAGAATGGGTAAATACACTTGTGTGTTGACTTTAGAGACCTCAACAATGTGTCTCTAACAGACCAATACCTACTGCTCTCAATGGACCTGATTTTTCAAAAGGTTTCAAGCTCTTAGAGGTTCTCATTACTTTATTTCTACTCTAGTTAAAACCAAATATTTTTCAAGAAGGAAGATAGGCATAAGACTACCTTCACCACAAAGTGGGGCACTTATGCATACATGATGATGCCCTTTGGATTATCCATTGTAGGGGATACCTTTCAAAGGGAAATGTATGTTGAATTTGAGGGTTTGATCAATGAAATGGTGATAATCTACCTTGATGACATCAATATTTTCTAAAAGGATCCAACAAACCACATAGCTCACTTGAAACTAGTCTTTGAAAGATGCACGTGATTTGGAATGTCATTGAATCCTAAAAAATGCATCTTTGTTGTTTATGACGACAAATTATTGGGCCATGTAGTTTCAAAATATGGTGTTTCCATAGACCCTAAGATAATTAAATCCATTCTATACTCACCCCTACCCAAGTACAAGAAGGGTCTATAGAGTTTCTTGGAGAAGATTAACTTCATAAGAAGATTTATCCTAGGCTTTCCAAAGTTGGTCAAACCTCTTACACACATGTTAAGGAAACACAAGGAGTTTACATATAAAAATAGGGTTAGAGGAGCTTTGATACCATCAAGGAGGTCATCTCTCATGACCCTACACTCCTTAATCCTCATTTTAGAAAGGAATTCTACTTATATGCCTTTTTTTACATCAGATGTAACTTCTACCATGTTAATGAAATAGAATAGTGAAGGCCTAGAACAACCTATGGCATTATTTAGTTAGGCCTTAGAAGGATATGAAGAGAGGTATAATTTTGTATATAAAAATTTTCTTGTTATGGTGAGAAGGTTGAATAAATTCAGGCACATGGTGTCAAATAACAAGATCATACTCATAGTAGTACACCCAAGCATCAAGGAGTTCATAGTCAATAAAGACCTTAACGAGAAGAGATCTAGGTGGGTTAAAAAATGCATGGAGTATGACCTTGAAGTTAGAGTTACAAAGATTATCAGGGGTAGAGGGTTATGTGAGCACCTTGTAGTAGAGGTAAAGGAAGACAAATATCAAGTGTTGGTAGTCCATGATAGCTAACAAGATGCTATAAAAAATACCCCTATCAGTTAGGCACATGATGTGATCAGATTTATTAAATTAGGATAATGTCCTATGGGGTTAGATAGAGACAAGAGGAGTAAATTTAGGTTTCAAAATATACCCTATTTATTGATAGATGGATTGATTTTTAAGGACATAGGAGGCATGATTATAAGGTGTGTGGAATCATCCCAAGTGGACAAGTTAGTTGAATAGTTCTATGATGGTACTAATGGTGGATAATTTTCTACCAAGACCACAACCTTCAAGATCATTATATCTAGTTACTTGTGTTCCATATTATTTATAGATGCACACTCTTGGGTAAGGAAATGTTCAAAATGTGCCATGTTCACTGGCAAACAGAAGTTAGTTGCCCTTCCTTTGCAACCAATACAAATAGAACAAGCCTTCATGAAATGGGGTTTGGATTTCATAGGGATGATCCATACCCCCTTCAATTACTAGACATAAGTTGATCATCACAGCCACAAACTAATTCATAAGGTGGGTTGAAGCAGCTGCCCTCAAAGAAGCCAATGGGAATTGTATCTTAGAATTTTATGACTACCTTATGACCATATTTGGTGTACCTTAAAATATCATTTATGAGAATGCATTGGCCTTCAGTAGTGCCAAGGTATGTGATTCATATCTTTCACATAGAACATACCTAAAATAATCCTCTAACTATTACCCATATGGAAATGGACTAGTAGAGTTCATGAATAAAAACTTGTGAAGAATCATCAAAAGGACTTTGGATGATAGTTAGAGGGAGTGGCATAGTAGATTGAGGATTTTCCTATGGGTAGATAGAGTGAAACCTAATAAATATAATATACATTACCCATAATTCCTTTTATATTGTAGAGAGACAATACTTCTTATCTCCCTTGAGCTACCTACACTAGAGCTTGCCTACCAACTTGAGCTCCTAGAGGATGATGTTATACAAGTGAGGATGATTAAACCAAGATAGATGGAAGAGACAAGGGATAGTTCCATGTACATCATGTGGTATAATTAAACCAAGTAAAAAATTCATTTTAAAAGAGAGCCTCCTCTATAATGTTTCAATAATGTGATATAGTCTTTAAATGGGATGAGGATCATACAAAACTAGGGAAGCACTCCAAATTTGGTAGACTTTGGAGTGGACCTTACATCATCACCTACTGATAGGAGAGAAATGCCTTTGAGATTTTTAAATTTAATGGTGATATCCTTCCCATCCCCATAAATGGGAGGTATCTCAAGTTCTGCTACTAAGTCTCTTTCATGTTCTTTTATACATAAGTAGGTAGGTTTGTCTTTTACCTCTAAGTGATCTTACACAAGTGTTTTGTTTTTTGTTTAGTCCTATTGCTTAGATAGTTGTGTGTTGTTTTCCTTGTCCTTTCCTATTGTTTTCTTGTGTCTCATTACTTCAAGAGAGTACAAGATGAAGGAAAAACCTATTTTGTAGTCATGATTTATTTGTTTAGTCATCATGGGCAAGTTTGATCAATTTTATAGGTTCCATGACCAACAGGATGGTCAAGCCAGGTGAGTCCCAAAAATTGTTATTCATTTTATAGTCCTACACTTATAAATTAACCAACATTATATCTTAGATTCATGGTCCATCTTTGACATAATGGTTATTAGTCACGTCATGAGTTGAGAGGGGTGTCTAGTCAGTCTACTGTCTAGTCATGTTTTAAACCTACCTTAGTAGTCATTGTGGGTCTTTTTACCTCATTTAAACCCTAATTAATGTAGTTTAATGGTGTATGAAAGTGATTAGTTGGACCTTATCCAAATTTAAAGGTCATCAACATGAGAAGGATGCAGTAATAAAGGCAAATAGAGGAGACAAGTTGGTAAAGGTCTAAATGCACATTAGTCCTACACAATCATCAGAGGTATGCCCATTTTGAGATTTAAAGAGGCATTATATAGAATTTTATGAGGATTAATTAATTTTTCAATTAATTTTAGGTGTTCCATATGCATTAACATGCTGATCTAGTTGATAAGCCTCTTTTAAGGCCATATGCTTGAACCTAGTCAATGGTTTTGATCATACTGAGATACTATTTGGCCTTGATTGACCACTAAACCATCCCATATGCCTCAAAATGACCTCATTATCCTAATTAAGACATCATGTGATGGTTTAATAACTCATTTGGATCCATTATTTTCTTGGTCAATGCTCATTTCCCCTAAAGAGGGCCCACATGTGTCAAGTTGTGACCTTTCAACTCCCTCAGTTCATACCACAAAGTCAAAATTATTGTCTTCCCCCATATTTTTGATCCAAAACACAATTTATCTTTTTTTTAGGTTTTAAATAATAAGATTTTCATGAAAAATGGTAGCTTTTAGGTGTTTTCTCAATAGTGTAGATCTATACTGTACAAACCAGATTAGTCAAGGACATATTCTTGTAGAAGGAGGTCAAATAAATCAAATGGTGAAAGTATCAATGTGTTTTAGTGACTTAAGAGCTCAAAACCATTTATCCTCTACTTCAAGATGATTAGAATGCTTAGAGGACCCCTCAAGTTTTTACTTATTATATACAAGAGAGAGTGAATGGAGGTCCAAGATTTTGCCCATGGAAGCTAGACTGAGAGGGATAAACATCAATAGCATTTTTTTGGAGGTTAAATACCTATTATTTATGAACATTCCTTAACAAGTTAAGGGATCTCTATGTCTCTCTCATCCACATAGGCACTTTTAGAGTTAATGGTTTTTAAAGGGGTTTGCCTCTTCTACTAAAAATGATCATATATCCTATTCTCTCAAGTCACGTAGAGTCCTCCCATGGTGATTTCAACATTGAATTCAAATATATGAGCTTAGATAGCATGCAAACCTCCTTGACTAGTTTTTATGTATGGTATGCATAATATTTGTGTAAAGAATAAATTTTTAGTGCCTCCATCAAAGGCTATAGATAAGATAACAAGGTTGTAGAGGTGTTTTAGTGATCTTAATGCCTTATTGCTTAAGTGTAAGGTTCAATTATCCCTTGGTTACCTCATAGCACTTTAAGGAGAGAAATAGTACATTTTTATAAAACACTATTTAGTAGACTATGTGTATGGTTCAAGAACACCTACAAAGCTTCATGTGGTCCCAAAACATGAAAAAGAGATGATGAAGTCAAAGTGGATCACCTTATTCCATTTAAGACAAATTTCATAATCATTATGGTGTCTTCACATACTTATAGATCACCTTCCTTGTCTCCAAGTTACTTAGTCACCATTTAGCAATGTTTAATGTTTTTCATAGAAATTATAGTATTTCTAAGTATACTAGGTTTTATTTTGAGACCATATAGACCTCATTCTTGCCCCCAAACTTCTATGTTTGCTTGGTTATGCATTGAGAGGTCAATAGGGTTGACTTGGTTGGTCTTAAAAAGGAATATTATCTATATTTCATGCCTTTTCCATCTTCATATTGTCTCACCATGTTTTCACTACCATCACACTGTATTGAACCTATTCCTATGCTCGTTTCACTCTAACTTTCCTCCACCATTACCCTCCTTCACTCATCCACCATACATTCAATATTGGATCATCCTAAGTTGACCCCAACACTACAATAAACCATCAATACCAGTAAGATCATCAGACACAAGACCTATATGGTCATTTGGTAACTTAGGAGTATAAAATAACACGTATAGTTAGCCACTAAAGTCACTATAGTAGGGCCATAAGAGGAGCTATGTGAATCATCCAAGGTGAAAAGGTTGGCATGAAGTTCATGGAGTATGCATGATAATAAATTTTAATGATAATGAAAGTCACTCATGTCATAGTTTCAAGCATCATATGAGTCATATCCAACTTATATAGACTCAGAACAACCCTGTAACTAGTCATAGTGAGAGAGCCATAGTTAGAATTAATGACACATTGGTGTTTCCACATAATTTAAATTAATAGGTAGAATACATATGAGGGGAGATAAGTCTAAAATTTTTAAGGGTGTAGACATGATGGCCACCATCCCTGAGGAGGTAGAATGACATCATCACAACCATGAGAGCACATAGTCTATGCAAGTATGAGACCTAAGTTAAATGAGAGATGGGTTGTGAAATAAGGTAGGGTTGGAAGAACATCACCTAGTCATGGTAAAAATTATATGCATGTGGAAAAAAATTCCTAGGAACTCAAACACCTTAGAAGAAATCCTACAAACCATGTCAAAGTTTGCATGCCTGAGTGCTCACTCAATGAATAGTTTGGAGCTAATTTGAGATAAAATAGTGATATGGGACCCTTCCAAGCACAACAAATCCTCTAAAATAAATAAAAATGGTGGTCATGACCTAATTAAGAGTTCCATATATTTAATTGGTTGAGACAAATAGTGGATATACTCATTGTTTTGTCTTAGACCAAGGCGTATTTGTGCAAGCATGCAATGAGTTAGAGAAACATCCATGATATAAGAAGTTTGTAGTTACTGTGGGGCCTAAGGAAGGTCTTATTTCAAGGTATAATGATTTTTAGGGTCCAAAAAGAACCATCCTTAGGTATAACAATCAGATTTGTATTTAAAAACCTTAGAGATGTGTTGATATATTCAAATAGGCAGTCTTGCACATGAACCTCAGTACTATCTTGGGACCTATGTAAGTTATGTTATCTAATCTAATGACTGAGGTGAGGAGCATAATCATGTTTTAGACCCAAGAAAGGGGTTTCAAGAGTCAATAGGTAGTAAAAGTTATCCAATTTTCATAAATCCTAGCTCGAGCTAGTCTGCCTACATACAAACAATTCTAGGGCATGTTTACATGCTCACCCACTCCACCACAAGCATCCTCAGACCTAGAGATCCTAGGGAGATTTAAGTCTCTCTATTCACTAAACATTTATGGAAAATTTATTGGAAATGGGGATCTAGGATATATGAATGATTGATAATAAAATAAGGACTTAAAACTACTTGCATCTAACCCTAACCTCACCTTCTAATGGTCAAATCTCCCAAGAACCTTTACACGGGAATCCAAACTATTCATGATAGATGGGGGCTCAATGACCTAAACATCCATGGACTTTGTTACAGGTTTGGAAGTCTATACTCTATGAACCATCATTATGATGGTGGATGTCTCAAACCCTGTATAAATCCTAAAAATGACTTGATGATGAAATATCACCCCAAAACCCATCCAAATGTAGGGTTTTATCCATGAAATAACCTTTAAGTTATTCTAAAATCCCCTAGACATAACCATGAGTTCTTGGTTGGCACATGAAGAGTCAATGTTGTATAAAAGAGGTTAAAAAAGATAGTTTGAGCTCAAAAATTAGGATACAGAGGATATTCATGTGAAAAATGAGGTGGAGAAGGGAGAGGGACTCTCAAAACACCTAAGCCTTTTGGTGGTCTCCATACTGACCTCCATGACTGGTCCATCATACAGAGAGTTTTAGGTATTGGAACACTTAGCTATATGTGCTACAAAGAGGGGAATTATCATGATTAAGGTAATAATGATAATTTTTGAGGTGTTTAAGGTGTTTTAATAGTCATACATGAGGCAATTATGGTTTAAAGCTCCAATATAGGGGTCAAATTCCATGTCCTAGGTTTGTAAACCAAACAAACCTTCAAATCCCATTATGATTATGCTTTCAAAAGTGAAATAGAAGACAAAATAAGGAATGTGGATGTTCCCAGACCAAAAGGGGAGGGATAACACAGTGTTTAAGGGCCCTTGGGAGAGTCATCAAATTGAACCTTTCTACTTGTATACATGTAGAGATCACTCAAAGAGAAAGTCCTTCATAAGAGGAAAAAATTCAAGTGCTCACCAAGGATAAAAGGTTATGCTTTGGAAATCTAAATGTTCATGGGGGTGAGAGGATATATTAGCTTTGGATTAGTGTAGATATCTCATAAACCTAAGATTAGATCTTCAAGAACCAGGCCTAAGACTCCCAAACCCCCTAAAATCTCCCTTAAACCCTAATAAGGACCAGTCTAGAGAGGTTTAAGTAAAAATGAATCCTTTTGCTTAGAATTTATTTTTATATAACCTTGAGCATGTTGGGGACTCAAGAGGGATCCTACTCATGGTATTAGGTGGTATGGAAGATGTATGGATGCCTCCTGAATAAGTAAAATTATAGGGTCTCAATTAGAATTTGTTTTATAAAGCCTAAAGAAGAGTTATAAACTATGGAAGGAGTAGGTTAAAGAATTTTTCTATCTATCCAAAATTAATACAACCCATAGAACTAACTAAAAGTGTTCTCACCATCTCCTTTAAAACTGTCAATCTATGAGGTAGCCTAATTGGCCTAGTGAGGTAAGGCTAATATATGTTGTAGGTAAAGAACCCTTGAATAATAATAATGTAAATGTACTAAAGGCTATCCA
This sequence comes from Torreya grandis, assembly GCA_037957365.1. Lineage (NCBI taxonomy): Eukaryota > Viridiplantae > Streptophyta > Pinopsida > Cupressales > Taxaceae > Torreya > Torreya grandis. Next base: position 108,777 of record JARHVA010003513.1, read on the forward strand.
AGGATTATCTAAGTCTTACCATATGAATATGGAGCCTAAATTAAACTATTAGACCACTCACATAGTGGATATGAGTAGAAGGTTAGAGATCAAACCACACATGCCTACGTATCATGCAAATGGAAGGATCTAGGGAGCAAAGGGTGGCATGAGGCCATTAATGGACCATATCCATGTATTTTAACATCCATATAGGAGAGCCTACACAAAATGGGAGCCATTATTTTAGGTCATAAGTAGTGTCATGAAGCATTTGGAATGCATATTGATGGAAAGGCTATTAAATGCCTCAAGTGGACCTATTTATGCCCCATATGCATTGCATAACTACCAAAGGAAAGAATATGGAGCTATTTTAGGGATTTTCAATGCATTAATTATAATAATTGAAGGATTTATAGCCTCCATAATTCCAAATGTGGGCTTATCAATGGATGTCAATGCTCAAGGAGAGGGATAAGCTTGTGTAACTGCCCTATGCCACTTTGGGCTCATTAATGATCCCTCCTATGCCTATATTTCCCTCTCTTATCTTTTTTTTAATCTATAAATTTAGGCATTTGAGATATTATTTTCCATCCCTTGACTAAATGTAGTAAAGCTCTACCAAAATCAATTTGTAAACTCTTTTGAAGTAATAAAAGACAATTTTAGATTCTAGTTAAATGTTAAGTATAATTTATTAGAGTTTGATCTATATAATATATGTTGTCTATTCATCATATATATGTCCTTCATGTACTTGGATTCAAGTTTTTAGTTTATTATAGGTTTTGTGAAGTGTTAACTAGTGAGGTTTCCCTTGAAGTGTCACAAGTCTATAGTGTCTTGCACAGACTTATCTCTTTTTGTCCTTCAAGTTTTAGGTCTATTTTAAACCTTCATGTAAAACATTAATTATTGAAACATTATTGAAGAGTTTTATCAACCCTTCTCTCCATTAGATTCATTAGTATTCATCAAATGAAATAGTTGAGAGTCGATCGTTCATCAATGGGTGCATCACCACCTAGGTTAGATTCTTGTTTCAATCAATTTCCATCTCCATTTTCCTTTTGAAAGATTTAGGTCTTAGAAATAAATGAATTTTCATATTAGGGGAGCTAGCCCCATGAAAATGAGAGATGTGACCTAAAAACTAGATAGCCCATAGTCTAAGGTCACTCCCATGTTGGACTAAGTTTGAGGATAAGACTTAAACACTTCTCTCTTCAGTTAGGGTGAAATCTAGAACTCTAAAAATTCCAACACTAGTTTGTAATGGAATATTTAGTTAATTCTCTAGTTTAAGAGTTTCAAACTAGTGATTTCCCTAAAAATGCCTTGGTCCATTTTATTAATTGTAAGCAAGTTGAGACAAAAAATACAAAATATTTCATCAAATGATGGAAGACCTTATCTAATAAATTTGAGAATAATATGGTATATGATAACCTCTTTCATCTATTTACCAATGCTCTTTTCCCCAAGTTATAATATCAAGTCTAGACTCTCTCACCATAAACTTTATAAGAGGTTATTAACCAAGCCAAGCATCAAGATTTCCTCATTGTCAATTTGAGTTATCCCAACCTTATACAGGTACTCACATGTCAATAAATAATAATAATAATCATGCTAAAAATTATGGTATCACCAAATCTTATGATACCATTCATACTATTCAAGTTATTGTTCCCAACTAGACTTTAAAACAAACATCTCCTCCCAACCACATTACTAATCCTCATTTATCTTCCACTAATAATATTAATGTTCATAAACATTTATCCTTAGTAGAATTAAAAAAATATCTACCAATTCCTCTTCCATGAGAACTTGATCCTACTCATCCCATGAAATCTTTGTATGATCCCAATAAATTTTGTTGGTTTCATAATAGTTGGGGTTATTCTCATAACACTTGTATACAACATAATTTGGTTATGGATTTCTTTATCGATCCCAATTTTGACCATGATTCTATCATTTGTAAAGGTCAACAATCTTGTGACATTGCCTTCAAATCCCATGAAACACAAACTAAATCTCAAGCTTTGAACTAGGATAATGCTCATTTAGACATCTATAAATATCCTCTTCCAAATCACCAAGAAAACCAAGACAAGCCTACCCATTCTAATAATAATGGTTATAGTATTCTTGACCTAACTCCAAAAGTGAATGTGAATAATATGATTAATATGTGAAGGGTTGTTTCCTTCATTGATCTTCATCCCATCCACTCTCTTCAATTGTCTCACACTTTTTGTATTATCCAAGACTCTTCTCCAACTTAATTAATAGAGTTAGTAAAAAATGACCTTTTATAATTTGATACACCAATTACAACACTTCCTTTGGATCACACTTCTCATACCATTTATACCATTCTACCAACCTCTTTACCCATCACCAATGATACTAAAATTTACATCAACACTTCTTCCAATCTATCTCAAACCATAACTAAATCAACTACCCCATCTTCTCAAGATAATCAAAAAACTTGTCCTCTAATTAAACCTTCAACATCTTATTATCATAAATTCACATGCACTTTGGCTTCTCCTTCTAAGGACCTCTTTCAACATTATGCACCTCTTTCTAATAGTCTTCTTATGGGTTATGATGAGTGGGATCCTATTACAAAACTTAATAATATCTCATCTTAAATCTCATTTCTTGAACTTATGTAAACCTATCCACATCATCATAATATTCTAATCTAAATATTGTTTGAAATGAACATCTGACATCTTCCCCTAACAGGATGCAAATCCACCTTATCCAAATCAGAAGATAGCATTTTGTAATAGTGTAAAGAGATATCCATACATGTTGATGAAATAATGGACACTTTTCTTTCCCTCAAATTACTCATTTCTTCTATGATACTTGATGAGATTATGCTTTGTGTAGATGATCCTCCTCTCTTCATTAATTTCCAAATTATCGATATCCAATTCAAGCATGCCTTGATTGATGAGGGTTCATGAACTTGTTTTGTCTCTCTTTATTTTATCAAAATCCTTAGATATTCTAAATGTAATCTTAAGTCCACACACAACATGTGTCAAGGCTATGACTGAAGGAAAATTCCTCCCTTATGTTGTGTGTGGCTCCTTATCACCATCCCACCTATCACCATTTGTGTAAAGGTGATGATCTTTAAATTTACTCTATCTTATAACATTGTGCTTGGTAGGCCATGGAATCATCACATGAGATAAGTTGACTTTTATACTTTTTAATGTGTTAAATTTATCACAACATATCCATCTATAGGATTCAAGGTGACACTAACATGTAGAATTTCAAATAATTTCAATGCCATGGTGTATTCAAGATTCCCACCCTTGAACCCTTACTAAGCATTTTGTATACACATAATATTTTCAAAATTTTATCAATTAATAACACTATTTATCTTACAATAACCCATCAAGTCTTAGTCTCTCTGAGTGCATGCCCTAAGGGGTGCACCAAGAAAGGGGTGGGACCATTGGTGCTTCATATGATTTTTATCCCTTTTTCTACTTGCTATCTACATGCTTATCTCCTAAAAACCATTCCACTACACTTGGCCTTCTCTTTTTCATAATCCTCCAATATTTTACCACATTTAGTATACCTTTTACTAACCTAATACTTCTTTTTATAGTTTACATGACTATGTCAGCTATGTCAACCTTGTACTCTTATTGGCAAAACTTATTTAGGGACTAGGTCAGCTCATGGCTGACCTGATCTGTAACCTAGTGATTCTTTCAATAATTATACTAGGTCAACTTGGTTAACCCTATCAACTAATTTTTTTGAAAGGGTTTAGGGTTAAATTTAATTATATAAACATAATAATTTTGACATTATTTAAAGAAGAGAATAATAAGTAAGATATATTGTGTATCTACTTATCTACCATTTTACTTGAGGAGCAAGTTTAGGGTTTCATACTTTCTTTAGAGATATGGATCTTGTCTTGTGGATAAGTATTTTGGATGAATTGATAGGTTTTGTATCCTAGAGATGCTTTATCCTTATCATTATTCTGTACCACAACAACTTTTTGAGAAACACCTTAGCTAAAAAAGAGATTGAGGCTCGATGGGTTCATCTTCAAAGGTAAGTATTCCTAAATTTGTTCTTCCTTTGTAAGAGTAGATATGAATTTGCACTTATCTTCCATGAATTAGGATTCCATATACATTGACATGAGTATATTTCTTCTATGCATGCTTACTTTTAGTGTTTATTACTCCCATTTTGTGCCACAAGCTTTGGTGAGCACTAGATTAGATTTATTTGCTTTACTTGTTATTAGTATAGTGAATATGAAAACATAGGACTTAGTTAAGGTTATTGCATAGTTTTAATTAAATGAAGGATTTATAACCATCCCTAGTTATATTATTGTGATAAGATATACCCTCATTAGGTCTAGTGGATATATATTAGTCATGACCCTAATTATCTAATGTATCCCCAATCAAAAGTGTAAATAGGATCTATCTTCTTCGATCTAAGATTGATTTATAGATATGATGCATTTTTATTTACATAAATTCTAGTGAAATTTATGTGAATCTAACCATTGAGGGTTTTTTTCACACTTTTCATTTCTATCATTTCATTATTTTTCTATATTAATGATACTGGGTTGACTAGGCTAGTATAATTTCTAGCTCCTATGCATAGGTTTAACATATAATCACATCAAAATAAATTTGTTATTTCTTTTTAGGTCTTCATTAGATATAGGTTACTAGATCGTACATGTTGACATAATACTCTTAACTGAGTTTTAGAGAATAGACTATGTTGAACAGGTCAACTTAGTCTCTTATTCAACTCTAGAATAGAAAAGTAAGTCATGCAGGTTGACTTAGTAATCAAAAATAAAAAAATAAGTCATAAAGGTCAACTTATTACTCCAAAAAACTTCTAGATAATAAACCATGTTGACCATGTCAACTCAATCTTCTTAAACATGGTTCAACAAATAGGGAATTATAAAACTAGGTTGACCCAGTCGATACAATTAGTGGAACTTTCAAGTAACATTAAAGGTACTTCAATATAAATTTCATAGTCATCAACATGTTAAAACACACCAAGGTTCCTTTATTTATCTCTCTTTCAATTTATTACTTCATTATAGTTCTATTTTGTGTAAGTTTGTAGTCTTCAAAACTACAATCCTAAAGCAAACTAGGTTGACCTAGTTCTATAGTATATCATTTGTTTGAAAGACTAGGCCAACCTGGTCGACTTAGTTCTTAAGGAATCTTGATTTTATATTAAATTAAAAACCCTATCGACTCTATTCTATAATGTTTGCATACACTATAATCTGAATTGATTCTATATCATGCTTAAATTTTAGATTAACAACTATATACTTGTAATTACTTCATACTTTAATTTTGAGTTGTTTACATGCTTAGAGTAGCTAACATAGTCTAATTAGGTGATTTTTAAATATACCATTTAGTTTCACTATTTTTATCATTCTTTAACACAACCAAATCACATAATTTCAAAATGCATTTAAACATTTGTCTACCCAAGGCCTAGCTACTTAGATTTTGTCACCAAGGGGGAATCTGACTTGGTTTTCTAGCCAAGTATAAACATGTGGTTAATGGTATATATTGGAAAATAAATTGACACCCTTATTACTATGGGATTATGAAGTGAGGTGGTAGGCCACAATACCAAGCCAATACCATTGCCAACACATATCCCTTTTAGCCTAAACATCCTAAAACCATGCATAGATTGCTTTCAAGTTTCCTACTTTCAGGAAACTTCCCTAACACACTTAAACTAACACTTTATAATAATATAACAACATTAAAGATGACCACTTAGTTACAATTTAATTTTCAATTGACTACTTGCTCTTAGTTCATTATATGTTGTATTACAAAAAATTACATTGGCCAGTGTTGGTGCAAGGTTTTGTGTTGTGTGCTAATTGGATCATTCTCATTGATCTAATTATTTTAATCTTTACTTCCATTTATTTTTTTAAAAGTAAATTGTAATTTTTTTTCATATTTTCAATTCATTGTTTTTCTATTTGACACAGTCTCTTACAGACTATCTTTTTCCTTGATTGCAGTATTGAGTCAACCTAGTCGACCTAGTAATCCTTTCTACCTCTCAAGTTTTTGCACTAATTCAACCTAGTCGAATATATATCCTTATTAGGTTACCCTCTATCTTAGGCTATAGTACTAAGCTGACTAGTCAACTATATATCCTTGTTGGCTTAGTTTTCATACCTTATTTTCAGTACTAGGTTGACCTAGTTGACTCTGTACTCTTATTTGTCCCTTCTTATCTCCTTGATTTTGAATCAAATTTTCCTTCCCTATTCTCTCTCCTTCATCATGAAATTCCCATTTAAAGACAACACTAAGTTAAATTTAATAGATATGATGAGTCTTACCAACCCTAATAGGTTCTCCCATAATCAACTTATGACTCCTACCCTAGATGAAAGTAATGTGTATGTAGCCACTCACATTACAAACTATGGGACCCCTCCTCATTCCTCTTCACTTTTAATCCTCTCTTCTCATTTGAATATCAACCCAAATTAGAGTATACACCATAAATTATTTTCTTCATCAATAAGTTTCCTCAACATTGAGGAAAAAAACCTTTTACTATTTACCATCTAATGATAAGTAGTCAAGTTGAGTAACCCCATTCAACTTCTCCCATGTTCTCACATGGATTTAGGCATACTAGCTTATTTTCTTGTTAGTATCTTCCCTCTATTTTGACCCCTTATCATACCATTAATTCTTATTCTTTTATTTATTATAACTCTATGCCTAGTATCTCTACTAACATGGTAGGTTATACATCTAGTGGGCCTCTTTCAAGACCCACTCTTATCAATTCTTCCACTATTGCATAATTTGATACCCATGGTAATCATTCCTCTAGTTATACTTATGCTCATCCCTCTACTAGCCCATATTTTTCACACAAGAAAATTATGCCACTAGTTCCTCACTTACAAATAGTTCTTCTTAAGCTCCTACTAACACCCATAGTGGTACCCAAGCCACTACTACAAATTCTAATACTTCAAATAATTTTAATAATGAAACTCAAACCCATCAAATCTTGTTATAAATGTTAGGATCCTACTCCTTAAGAGCACAATTGATTACCTTTGTATAAGCAACTAAACATGAAATTAAACCAAAAGTAATATGTAACTAGAATTTAGAAACAACATAGAATATGAGAGACAATACAATCTTGTATTAACACTCTTCCAGAAGGAAATACAATGAAGAAATCATACTCTTCCGACACCTCTTGGGCATACAGTAATTCTCCCTCAAGAGTTCTCTCTCTTAATTACAATCAACTCAAACATAGAGTTGTTCCCTCCACCAGTCAGTGACAATCAACCCAACAGTTGTTATTGCCTTTTACCAGTCCACCAGTAGATCTCCTTGATCTTGCTCCTTGTTGTGTTGCAAATCTCCTTGATCTTGCTACCCCATAGATCTAACTGACCTTGCACACACACACCCACAGATTTCCTTGATCTTGCTACACCGTAGATCAACTGACCTTGCTTACCATGTAGATCTCCCTGATCTTGCTACCTGCAGATCAACTGATCTTACACTTGGAAGAACCCTTGTCCTTGTCCTTGACAAGTCTTTTTGATTCTTAATTACAATACAACCCCATGGGTCTATTAAATAGATCCCATACAAATAATAATTAGACTTCCCAATTACAATAATTAGAAACGTAGACTTAACACTAAAATTAGTATTTACATGCAAATTGACTGTCCATCTAAAATTAGACCAATTTTGGAAATACACAGATGACCGACGTCAGTCCCTATTTGATCGATGCTAGCCGACCCCTAACCGATGCTAGTTGCTTTGTACACTGAATATGACTGATATCGATTGGTCTGACTGATGTCAGTTACTGTGACACTCATCAACCTCCTCCATTTGCATACCTGTGAAGCTTTTAGCTCCACAACCTAACAATCTCCCACTTAGAGATAAACAACTGCACCTGTACCTGTACCTATACATCCTCTAATTTTATTTCGAGCTTGTATCCCATCTTCAAGTTCAATCTTGAAGACCAACAAAATTTGAATGAAGATTCAACTTCTCCTTTGTTCCCAGCTTTGTTAACATTTCCACAGGGTTCTTATCCTTGTTAGCCACCATGACTGCAACAACCTTCTACATCTCTAAAATCTAGCTAACCGCCGTACCACCAATAGTGAACACATATCCTATGGTGCTTCTCCTATCATCTAATTCACCTGCCATATCTGAATCTACATACCCATGTAGAGAAGTGCTTGACCCTACATAGCATAAATACGTACTGTTGGTCCCTCTCAGATACCTAAGAATCCACTGATCTACCTTCCAGTGCTCCTTTCCTGGATTGGCCATTAACTTGCTGAAAACTCCCACTGCTTGGGTAATATCAGGTCTAGTACTCATGTAATCAACCTCATCATATGATTTAAGACACTATTCTATGAACTATCCAATCATAGGTGTGCTAACCAATTTTGCATCCTACATATTGAACCTCTCCACTACCTTATTCACATAATCCTCTAGAGACAAAATCAACTTGTGACTTTCCCTATCTCTAGAAATAATCATGCCAAGGATTTTATTTACTCCTAAATCCTTCCTGGCACACCTCTGAGCTACTTTTACTTTTAGCTTAGCAAATCCCTGCATGTGTGACCCTGCAACAAGTATATACACTACATACAGCAACAGGATAATGCCACGACCATTATCCAACCTAGTAAAATAAACACAATGGTCACATTGACATTGACTAAAGCCATGCTTTGTCATACACCTGTTAAACCTTAAACACCATTGTCCTGGAGCCTGCTCAAGACCATATAACTTGGCCTTCTATCTCACCTATCCATTCTCTCCTTTCTTTAACCTATGAATCCATTCATCTTTCAGTGCTTTCCTCTCAGCTGGCAACTCTACCAAATCCCACATTTGGTTCTCTTCTAAGGAATCAATTTCATCATTCATGCCATGCTCCCATTATTTCTTGGATTCTACCTGCATTGCCTCTTCAAAACTTCCTGGTTCTTGACCATCAATGAGCAACAAATAGTATAAAGAGGGGGAATAATTAATTTGAGGCTTACTTACCCTTTCAGTCTTCCACATGGGTGTTTGAGACTCCTTGACAACTTGCTATCTGCCCAAAATTCATTCTAACAGTGACCGATCTCAGTCACCTCTAGCCGACCTCAGTCTACACCAGACCGATGTCGATTCCACTTGATCACCACTGTCAGTGTTCACCTACTTGACATCACCAACTTTAGTCTATGCATGATCGATGTCGGTTCCTACTTGTTTGATGCCAGTTCTCACCTGACTAATGTTGGTAACTATGTTTTCTTGTGAGTGATGATTTTTACCTATGAGCTCATTTTGGATCATAACCTTGTCCAAATCAGCACTGCCCTACTCAAAATTATTTAGCCTCTTGATCTGATCTCTATCCATCATCTTCTCCTTGAAAACCAAGGCTTTCCAGTTCTTAACTTTGTCAAAAACATCAAATTTCCTCTTTATGCAATAGACCCAATCCTTTCTTGTATCATAACACTGTGATCCTCCAATAGAAGCTCCCTTCTTTGTTAACCCAATTTCAAGAAACCTTACTTTCTTTTGTTGCTTACATAAATCTCAATCTATGCTTTTCAAATCTAAACTCTTACCATTTGACTTAAGAACATCCATTCCCTTCTCACTCATGTGACCAAGCCTACAAAGCCACATCTTTGCATCTACATCTGAAGTAGATAAAATAGAAGGAGAATTAGTAATACAAGTAGATAGATAAAGAGTACCTACTTTCTTACCACATGCTAATTCAAGTGCACCCTTGGAAACTTTCCAAGATTCCACTGTGAGAGTTACTGTGCAACCCTCATCACCCAACTTTCCTACAAAAATTAGACTCCTCTTCAGGACTGGGACATGCATGACATCCTTCAACACCCATGTGTTGCCCATCTGCAATTTTAGCTGCACTTTCCCTTTGCCAACAATTTCACAAGGCTCACCAACCACTAAATAAATCTTTCCAAAGTCTCCTTGGACATAATCATGGAAAAATACTCTATTTGGGGTTGCATGGAAAGAGGCAACAGAATCTAAAACCCAAGATTCTACTTTATCCAAGGAACATATAAGAGCATCTTGTGTAACAATACCTGCATCATTTGCTTCTTTATTTCCTTCATGCTAATCTTCTACCAACCAACAATCTTTCTTTACATGCCCTTTCTTTCCACAATTCCATAATTGATAATTCTTGCCATTGAATTTCTCCATTCTTAGTTTACTTTCTTCTGCCATTGCTTTACTCCCACTCAAACAGAAACCCCTATGAGTGACTTGTAATCAACAAATACTTAACACACTCTAAAACCAAGGTGTTAGTGAACTAAGCTTTGATACCAATTGTCAGTGAACCAAGCTCTGATACGACTTGTCAGGATCTAGAACACACAAAGCTCTGATACCAATTTTCAGGATCCTACTCCTTAAGAGCACAATTGATTACCTTTGCATAAGCAACTAAACACGAAATTAAACTAGAAGTAATATGTAACTAGAATTCAGAAACAACACAGAATATGAGAGACAATACAATCTTGTATTAACACTCTTCCAGAAGGAAATAAAATGAAGAAATCACACTCTTCCCACACCTCTTGGGCATACAGTAATTCTCCCTCAAGAGTTCTCTCTCTCAATTACAATCAACTCAAACACAGAGTTGTTCCCTCCACCAGTCAGTGACAATCAACCCAACAGTTGTTGTTGCCTTCTGCCAGTCCACCAGTAGATCTCCTTGATCTTGATCCTTGTGTTGTAGATCTCCTTGATCTTGTTACCCCATATATCTAACTGACCTTGTACACACACACACCCACAGATCTCCTTGATCTTGCTACACCGCAAATCAACTGACCTTGCTTACCATGTAGATCTCCCTGATCTTGCTACCTACAGATCAACTGATCTTACACTTGGAAGAACCCTTGTCCTTATCCTTGACAAGTCCTTTTGATCCTTAATTACAATATAGCCCCATGGGTCTATTAAATAGATCCCATACAAATAATAATTAGACTTCCCAATTACAATAATTAGAAATGCAGACTCAAGACTAAAATTAGTCTTTACATGCAAACTGACTGTCCATCTAAAATTAGACCAGTTCTAGAAACACACAGATGATCAACATCAATTCCTTTTTGACTGATGTCGGCCGACCCCTAACCAATGCCAGTTGCTCTATACACTGAATATGACCGACGTCGGTTAGCCTGACTAATGTCGGTTACTGTGACACTCAACAACCTCCTCCATTTGCATACCTATGAAGCTTTTAGCTCCACAACTTAACAATAAACTCTTAGTCAAATTAATGATTTTCAAGATAACAATGCAAATCAAATGATGTAAATTCAAAATCATCTTATCCATCTTCAAACCCACCCTCAACAAATGGCATGGGGCATGCATAACCAAAATGTTCCCTGACCTCATTTTTGGGATTCCCATGGTAATCTTATTCCTTAACCTCCTCTTGTTAATAAGACAATAAATCATCTTCAAAATGAGACTATTTCATCTTAAATTTATAATATCAATATAGGAGGTATCACCCCTACCATTTCTTACAATGGGTTAACCAATCCTACTGTTCATTTAAAAAACATTTGGAAAACTGTATAAAGATTGGGTGAGGTTAAACACATTTGCCAATACTAAGATATTAGAAAAAACTCTCACAAGTGATGATTTATATTGGTAAAACCAACTCAAATCTTATTATATTACTATTTTGGAAGATTTATTTAAAGCTTTAGTCTAAGATTTATAGACTAGTGATCTTCCTGAGAATACCTTGGCCCATTTTATCAATTGTACGCAACTTAAAAATGAAATTACACAAGCTTTATTTAAATGATGGAAGACATTATCTAATAAATGTGAACATAATATGGTATATGATAACCTTTTCCATCTATTTACCAATGATCTTTTTCCCACATTTCAATATCAGATCTGGACTCTCTCTCTCTCTACGTACTTTAGAAGAGGCCATTGACTAGGAAAAGCATCAAAATTTACTTATACATCAATTTGAGCCATCCCAACCTTATATGGGTACTCATATGTTAATCAATAATAAGAATCATCATGATACTAATGATGGTTTCATTAAATCTTATGATACCATTCATAATATTCAAGTTGTTGTTCCCAACCAAACATCAGAACAAGATTCCCCTCCTAACCACATCGTCAATCCTAATTTATCCTCAACCAATAAAATCAATATTCATAAAAATTTATCATTAGTGGAATTATAAAAATGTCTACTAATGCCTCTACCATGATAAATTGATCCAACTTGACCCATGAAATCTTGGTATGATCCTAATAAATTTTGTTGGTTTCATGCTAGTTGGGGTCATTCTTATGAGACTTATAGGCAGCTTTGTAATTTGGCTATGGATTTCTTTATTGGTCCCAATTTTGACCATGATTCTATCATTCATAAATTCCAACAATCTTATGGTATTGCATTCAAATCCCATGAAATACAAACTAAATCCAAATATTTAAACTAGGTTAATGCTCATTTGGCCATTTATAAAGACCCTCTTCTAAATCACTAAGATAACCAAGACAATCCTACCCCTTATACCAATAATGTTGATAGTATTATTGACCCAAATCTTGAAGAGAATGTGTTTAATATAACTAATATACAAAGTGTGGTTTCTTTCATTGATCCCTAACCCATCTACACACCTCAATTATTTTGCACATTTTATGTCATCCAATATTCTTCTCCAACTTACTTAACCAAGTTGGGAAAATAATAAATTATATATTTTGATGAACTAATTAAAAAACCTCCATTTTATAACACTTCTCATACCATTTATACCACCCCTCCAACTTATTTACCTATCACTGCTAACACTCAAACTTATATCAACACTTCTTCTCAATCTACACTAGAATCAACTTTTCCATCCTCTCAAGATAATCAACAAAATTGTCCTCAAATTAAACCTTATACATATTATCATCATAAATTCACATGTAATTTATATCCTCCTTCTGAGGACCTCCTTCAACACTATGCACCTATTGTAGCATCCATTTTCACCCTTGGATAGGGTTCTTCATGCTCTCTCCAATTGAGCTATGCTATTGGAACAACCCCAGGCTATGGGTCACCTATGGTGGGATTGGACCTCTAGATAAGGCCAGATTCCTCTTGATGGATCACCTATACTAATGTTTGCACTAGGAAAGGGGTTAAAAGGGGAAAATAAGGCTCCTAAGAAAGCTAAAAGGTGATGTACCAAATTAAATGAGAAATCACACAATTATGAAATATACACTAAAGAAGAATAAGATAGTACCATATCACACAATCTCAAAATATAGCTAATTGTATAAGTATTTTATACATTAGGTTTAGTAATCAATAAATGAAGTTAGGAGGAATTCTAAAAATCACGTCAAGATTACATTAATGGTAGAAAAAACACAAATATAGACCTACAATCAACTAGGAAACACCCTAAAACAATCATGAAGGGAGGAAAAATGGGAATGAAAGATTATCCTTCACAATGCCATCATACACAAGCTTACTAAACATAGTTCAAAAGAATAAGATAGGTAAAGAAAGTATTTATTAGCTTCAAGAGGTCTTTCATACAAGTTTTAAAAGGGTCTAACCTTATCAAATGAGAGTTTCTACTCTTCCAAAATTGAGAGATAAATCTTATCCAAAGTGAGAGAGTCTTCTTATAAAATCCAAGAGAGAGCTTACAAAATGGAAAGAATGGGTGTTATATGAGAAAGAGAGAGAAGAGGAAGCATGAATATAGAAATCATTAATTGAGCTGCCACCTTTTTTATCAAATCAACACTAAATTTTAATTGATAGGTTAACTTTTTATTTATCCCAATAGCCCTTGAATCTTCTTGTTGGATGAGAAAAATGTATTAAAAGACAATAGTTGACAAAGGTAGTGAGTCATGATCTTGCTTATGAAAGAAAACCCTTAGCACCCTAAAAATCTATTAAATTTTATAGCTACTTTCTTTGGCCATCATATCTCCATCTTGGAACTCTACGCCATCTCTACTTACTTTATGATGAGGGAAAGGTCTTTATATTCATGTACTTGATAGAGCCATGCCAAAGTATGCTCTTAATGGTAGTAAACACCTAGTTTGTCTAGGATATAGCCATGTCTATAAATGAGACACTTATCTATGATTACACATTTACCTCTACTTCAATATCTAAGTATATGTCTTTTCTATAAATGGAAAACCAATCTCCTTTATTGGTTTTCCTATAGCTTTTATATCAATCAAGACCTATAGACTGCATAGCCTCCTTCTTGATATCCATTAGGTTTAAATAGACATATCCTACCTCTCATAATTTATGGAAACTAAAAACACACCATATACACAAGTCTTATTTAAATATTAGTGAACATAGTTACATAATAATACCATGACCCTAGAAGATAAACCCTATATGTTATAAATCTTTGAACTAGAGGTTTATATTGAGCTTCAATGGTGTTGGAAATCCATCAATGATCATCCTGATTATATCACTATGTCCTTTTAATGGTATTTGATTGAGCTCTAATGGTGATAGGATGATCTTTACAAGACTTGCTTCTATTTTGACCTAGGTCATAATTGTTCTCCACTTGAAATCTCATCTTTCAACCCATTATCTTTAACTGTCAATATTGATTGTCAATCTACTTCCTTATGATTAAATGAGCACTGTTGATATGCTTGGACCCATTATCTTTGAATTTTAATACTGATCATCGATCTTGATCTACATTAGATGAGCATTATTAGATATTGAATATCATGTACCATTGATCTTCCTTTATATGAATGAACATGAACCATAGATCTACCAGTTTAACACAATTGAGACACTTGTCACCTGTGCATTTATCTTTGAGATTCACTAACATTTTGACCCATCACTCATCATTAGATATGATTATATGATTGATATTACACCATTAATTTACTTGAGACTATTGATATCTATCAGATTACCACTCATTATTAGATTTGATTTGATCTCCCATGATCTTGCCACTTGTCAGCCACGTGTTTACCCTAGAGATTCTTTGACCTTTTGACTTGATGATCATTATTGATCTGGAATCTATGATAAAATGCATGCCATTAGATATTTAGTACCCACTAACATTTGTTATATCCCACTCATCATTAGATTTGATCCGATCGAACATTGATCATTGATCTTGGAACATTTGAATTCAAAAAGCTAGTTTATGAAGCTTAAACTTGATGTCCCCATGTATGTTAATGAAATCTAAGGATATGTGTAATCTTATTCATGCCCCTAAATACTTGAAATGCCATGAGAACCTATTGGTATTTTCACTTTGTAATCCTAGATTTGATTCCAAGCCTATTTTCCTAAGATTAACAAACTACACTTTAAGCTTAAAGTGTTTCAAAAGATTTGTAAGCAATATGTGATCCTTAGACCACTCATTACATCTAGAACTTTGTTCAGCTGATCACTTCATACCAAGACCCTTAAAAATTGATCCATTTGAGCAATTTTGGTATGTGGGCCAAAATTGGCCAACATTTTTAGTTATATCCTAGGGTTGAATGCATGTTATGCAAGAGATTAGTAGCCTTAAACTGGTCCTTTATGTACAAAGTCTCAATATTTATTCCCAAATTAAATTGTTGTGAGATCGATAGAAGGCTGACCCTTTCTAAAACTTTCCTTTTAAATCAAAAAGGAACAAAAGAGCAAAATAAACAACTATGCCCTAGGTACTTATTGAAAGGGAAATGCACAACTAAAATAAATGTTCTCAAAGCACTTAGAGGAAAACATGAAATCTATTCTAGTATGTTACAATATTTTAAAATAGATGCAAACTATTTTAATAATAAAATTTTAAATGAATGCCATTGATTGGGATGGGTAATACATCTCCATCTAGTTGGGCAAGCTGAAAAGCATTATGTTAGTTGCATCCATAGATCAAGTAAGGACCACTCTATAAGCTATCAAACTTGGTATGGTTATCTATCTTGGCCTTATTTGAGTCCTAATTAAGGACTAGGTCTCTTTATTTGAAGTACCTTGTTCTGGCTCCCTTATCAAAGGCTTTCTTGACCTGAGCTTGATGTGACTCCAATGTCTTCATTATAAGGTTCTTGGTTTTTTTAAGTTCTATAAGATCTGTTATCCTCATGTTCATAGGTTCACTCTCCACCAACTCAAGCTGAAGGGCTAACTCCAAGGTAGGAAATTAAAGAGAAATGGTAAATTTAGCTTCCCTTCCATATACAAATACATATGGAAAATTTCTAATGATAGATTTGGGAGTCACTCTATCAACCCATAAGGTTGTCCTAAGTTTTGTATGCCACACTCTTTGATTCTCTTCCATGGTCCTCTTGATAAACCTTATCAAGTTCTTGTTTATATAATCTATCATTCCATTGCATTGGGGGTAGTAATTGGAGGATTTACTAAGGTAGATGCCCAACTTAAGTGCCCATTCACATCTTTTCATGCCCACAAATGCTAAGGCCTTATCTAAAATTATAGTAGCTGGGACACCAAACCTACTCACTATGATATCATAGAAGTCCAATACTACTGTCTCATTAGCTTCTTTCACAGTGATTAATTCCACCCACCTAGTGAAGTAGTTAGTTGTAATGAGTACCCATTTATGCCCTACACTTGAAGGTGTATTTATCATTTCTATGAAGTCCAAACCCCATTGCATGAAGGTTTTCTCCACTTGGATTGGGTTAAGTGGAAAAGATGCCAATCTTTGTTTGCCTACAAATAGATCACACTTCTAACATTTCCTAACCCATACATAGGCATCCTTGAAGAGGTTGGGCTAGTAATAACCAGCTCTCATTACCTTTCTTTCTATTTTTCTTAGATAAAAATGGCATCCTATAGGTACATCATGAAATTACTCCAAGAACTTTGTCAATTTATTGTCATCAATGCACTTAAGTAGTCCCCATTGAGGTCTCTTCTAAAAATAACACCATAAACTAATGCATATGGTATAGATTGAAGTCTAAAATACCTTATTTTTCTCTATCCAAACCTTAGGGGCACTCTCCCATTATCAAGAAATGTTTCATGTCTTAGAACTAGCTATTATACAGTGGAGGTGAATCTATTTGTGAGTTATCTTATGTCATCAGAATGAATCCTTTCTCTTCTGTAAGATCATCTACCATATTCTCACACAAGCATTTGCCTCTTACCAACTTGGTGACTTTTATCTCCACATCATACTCTATAACTTTAGTCATCTAGCCGACTCTTTTCTCATTCAAATCCTTGTTAAAGAGGAAGTCCCTAACTCTAGGATAAGACACCATAATATGGATATTTCTATTGGAAAGCATTGGCCTAAATTTTTTGAGGCTTCTAAAATATATGAGAATCTACTTTTATATAAAAGTGTACCCCACCTCATATCCTTCCAACCCTTGACTTAAAAAGGTAATTGGTTGATCAAGTCCTTCACCATTCTTTTACATCAGCATAACTAATATGTTGTCAATATTAGCAAATGTATACAATATAAACTCCTTTGAGAAATTAGGATTCATGAGTGAGGGTGATTGTGTAATGACTTAATTGATGGCCTCAAATGTATCTTTACCTTCATTTGACCAAGAAAACACTTGGTTGTTCTTCAACATGGTAGTGATGGATTTGGCCAGGTTTACAAAACTAGGTATAAACCTTCTCACAAATTTTATATTCCCAAAGAAGCTCTAGATTCATTTCTTGTGCTTAAGTAAAGAGAGTGATAAGATAAAACTTATTCTATTAGGGTAAATAGATAACCCTTCCTTCAAGATAATGTAACCCAAAATTTCACCTTCATGAATAATAAACACACATTTCTTAAGATCTAAAGAGATCCTATACTCTTTATATATTTTGAAGAAAAACCTTAGATGGTCCATGTGCTCACTAGCCTATTTGGAGAAAGTTCTGATGTCATCCAAGTAGAATAGTACCATTTGATTCATAAACCCTTGGAAGCCATGTTCATGGCTCTTTGGAAAGTGGGACCAACATTTGACAATCCAAATGGCATCTTTTGGTAAGCATATGTGCCCCACTTGGTGGTGAAGGTAGTCTTATATTGATCTTCTTCTCTCACTAGCACCTGGTTGTATCTTGAATACCCATCCAAAATGAAAAAAATATTTAAACCAACAACTATCTAAATTAGTTGATCCATCGATTACAGGGGGTAATGATCTTTTAAGGAGACACTATTTAGATCCCTGAAGTCAACACATAATCTGATCTCCCCACTCTTCTTCCTCAAAGGTGCCAAATTAGCTACCCATGAAGAGTGCTTAATGGGAAATATGATCTTGGATTCAATCAATTTAGTCAATTCTTTCCTCATAAGATCTTTGATTTTGGGATTTATAGGACTTTACTTCTACCTAATAGGATTGGCATTAACCTCTAGTTCTATAGTGTGTTGGGATAGATTGGGATTAAAGCCTCTCAGATAACTATATTTCCAAGAAAAGATGTTTGTATATTCTTTACAAAGTTCTATGAAAACATGTCTTTCAACTTTAGTTCTTAGCTTTCCAAGATTGAGGAGCTTATCTTTGAAGATGAGGACTCTTTCATAGTTACCTTCACTTGTTGACATCACTACCTTATCTTTTCTCATATGGTTTCACTCATAGAAAAGACCTTCAAGGGTGACTAGTCCTATAGGAAGCTTGTTAGATCTCAATTGAAATATTTTCTCTTCATATTGATGTTGAAACTTTTACTGGTTTATTGAAGATAATTTTGCTTCCTACTGCAAGAAATAGGGAATTTGCTTGTCATTCTTAAAGACCTACCAATGAACTTCATTATCTAACACTGATGGTTTTACAACCACTTTCACATGTGGCTACACCTTGGTCATTTTTAATTCATTGGGGATATTAAATTGATTTCCTATAGATTCCAACCTATCACCATGTCCATTCTAACTCCTTGTTATTGCTTGGATGTTAAAGGCCTCAAAATCCTCAATTAGGTCCCACACTCTATGTTTTTAAGACTTCATCAAAGGTTTTTTAGTGATATTCAAGCCTCTAACCTTGTGCACTATAAGATCACTATCTCCATAAACTTGTAACTACTTGATCCCTCTATTACTATCCCATTGAAGGCCATGGATAAGGCCCTCATAATCTATTACATTACAAGAGTAATTGAATTGGAATTTGTAAATAAGAGAAATATTTGTCATTTGAGGGGGATACTAGCATTGCACCTACACTCACTCTATGTTTTCTCCTTGAACCATCAAAGAATAATTTACATAATCCATTAGGATCATCTTGAGGTCTAATGAGGGATGGCATGGACTGATTCTCTTCATGTAAGTAGTAGACACCCATGTTCCTCTCTTTAACCCCTTCCAAGGGGTCAACGAAATGATTATCATTCCATAATTCATCCAATAACATGTCTTGTATCTCCTCAAGGTGAGTGTTTAATTCTTTACCAACCATATGTTCATCCTCATCTAGGATGGTACAATTGAGATTTATGATGTCTAGCCCATAAGGATCTATGTGTAATTGTGAAATGGGATCAACCTTTATGGACACTTTGGTCTCATATCTTGTTCTAAATTCCATGTATGACCAATCTACTACAAGATAACCTCCAATATTTGTAGTGAATTCCCTAGATAAGTATAGGGAAAAATGAGGAGGTATAACTAGGATCAACACATCTTTAACCATTGAGACACTATGACAAGCATGTAGGGTCAAGTTGAGATCTTTGATTATGCCAGATGGCTTGGTAGAAGAACCATCAAGTTATAACACTTCTTTAGATTGGGGATCATAATTTAGACTAAGTTGGTCTAATATGGACTTTAGAATTACTGAGGTTTTATCCCCACTATCTACCAAGCAATTATGCACTAAAGAGTCACCAATGATTACTAAAATGTAGAAGGGAGAAGGTTTGACCACCTCACCTGGTTGCCCTTTACTAGGTCCTTTGGTTGCATTAGTGAGAACCACATTTTATTTGTTTGTTTCCTTCTCAAGAAACTTGATCTTTAATAAATTGATGGATAACTACCTAATTAGTCATGGAGAGCATATTCCACATTAGCACACTCACATTGGACCTTTTGATTTGTTCCACAATGCTAATGGGTGAACCACCAAACTTTGGTTGTGCTTTGGGAGCCACAACTATACTTTGAGTTTGTGAGTTTTGGGGAACAAAGGCATTCCCTTGACTTTGATTCCTTGAAGTTGTTATAACATTTGGACCAATACTAGGTATATTTGACTATGATATTGAAGGAGTAATTGTAGGAGGCTCCTTGATTGCTTCTTGGTTACCATCCATGTTATTTGTTTTGAACCTTATATTTGCTACCATTGGGATTTATGCCTAGCTAGAACTAGCCTACTAATTGAGTGCATAAAAATCTTCTTGATCATAGTTAACCCTTGTATCACCCAACTAGCTTGGTACTTGATCAAGCCCTTGACTTTGTTAAGCCTATTCTAATTTTTTTAATCATGGGTACCTCTATATTTTGAGCTATAAGAGCTTGATTGTACCCATAATTAGTAGCATGTTTCCATTGATCATTGAAAGCATGAGTAAAATAAGTGTTTGGGATAATGGATTACCCAAAATATTTATTCTAGGGCATGGTCCCCTCATTTTCTTGATAAACATTATTTTGAATAGGGACCAAGGTGTTGAAGTGCTTTCAATATTTAGATTATAGTTGCTTTGTCTATTATAACTAGGCTGCCTTTGTCCCTGGCCTTGACCTTAACCTTGGACTTAGAATTTTCCTTTATAGGGTGGCCTATTTGATTGATAATATTCCTAAAAAATTTGATATGAGGATTGATAAGGCCTTTTGAAAGATTATTTCCTTTTAACATTCACTAGTTCATTTCCCAAGGATTGAAACATGCTCTTAAGATATTGAAAGTTCATATGCTCTTGGGAATCACTAGATTGACTAGTGGAAGCATTTTATTTATTTGGTGAGGGTATAATAAGAATTTTAGGCATAGGAAGAATGACATCAAGGGGGAATATAAATAGAGGGTGGTCTGATCTTAGGGAGCAAAGGCATTGGTAGTCTAGGTGTTAGCTTGCCAAGTTAGACTAGACAATTTTCTACTTTGATTGCCACCTCATATGCATCTAGAAATGTGTTCCCTCCCATAGATTGGACCATCACTATAATGTCACTATTTAGGGCCTTCAAATATTATAGGAAGACAAAGTTAGGAGTAGGCTTAATAGAGACTAGGATATTGTCCCAAGTTTCTTAGAACCTTATATTGAAGTCTTGTATGACTTCATGAGGGGCTCTTTTTATTGCAGTTAATTACTCTACAAGTGACAAATGGTCACTTTTATCCTCAAATATTTTACTCAATGCATATTGATCTGGTGTGGTAATATAATTATTAGTAAGGATTATATACTAGTCTAAGGATTTACCTTTGAAAGAGATGACTAATAAACTAATTGCTACATTTTCCTCATTGATATCATGAATGTTACAGAAGTTAGCTATATCCATGAGGTGTTCTAAAGGGGTTGTAGCTTGGTCTCCAATAAAATAAGGGACACTTTTGAGATATTCTACTAGAATAAGATCATGTTGAGGGATGTCTAGAGGACTTTGGCCATTAAAAGACACAAAGGGGAAAGCTCTAGGGGCTTTCATGGAAATAAAATGGGTTTAAAAAATATCTTCTTGTAGGGGTAGGCCTTGAAATTGACTTAGGAACAAAGTTGACTTTATATGGGTGTGTATTAGAAAACCTTGACCTTTTGATATAATTTAAAGGCAATTCAATGAATTCAAAGGGAATACATCTAAAATCTAACATTCTTATCACTTTTAGCATGAGATGTAATCATTGCTCTGTTACTAGAATGTTGAATCTTCTTTTGGAGTCACTAGATGTTATTTTTTGGAAGCTATAACTGTTCAAAATTCATCAAAACAACATCTAACTTTGACCAATGTTCCTTGAACTATGTCCCACTAGGCATGCCATAAACTATTGCAACATCAATTTGCACTCTTGAAGAGGGTTCTTTCAACTTTATCCAATCAAGCTAGACTATTGGAATAACCCTAAGCTGTGGGTAACCTATGGTGGGGTTGGACCTTCAGAGAATGCCAACTTCCTATTCATGGATCACCTATACTAATATTTTCATTGGGAAAAGGGTTAGAAATGGGAAATAGGGCTCCTAATAAATATAACAAGGTGATGCACCAAATTAAATGAGAAATTAGAAAAGTATGAAACTTACATTGAAGAAGCATAAGATAATACTAGCTCACACAATCTCAAATTCTAGATAATTGTATAAGTATTTCATACATTAGGTTCATGAAGCAATGAATGAAGCCAAGAAGAATTCTAAGACTCATATCAAGCTTAAATTAATGATAGCAAGAACATAAATGTGGACCTAAAATCAACTAGGAAACACCCTAAAATAGTCAAGAAAGGAGGACAAATGGGCATGGAAGATTCTCCATCATAATTCCGTCATGCATAATCTTACTAAACATAGTTCAAAGGCATGAGATAGGTAAAAATAGTCTTTATTATCTTCAAGGGTCGTTCATACAAATTTTTTAGGGTCTAACCTTATCAAATGAGAGTCTCTACTCTTCCAAAATTAAGAGAGAAGTCTTATCAAAAGTGAGAGTCTTCTAAAACCTGAGAGAGAGAGCTTACAAAATGGAAAGAATGGGTAATATATGCGAAAGAGAGAGAAGAGGGAGCATGATTATAGAAATTATTAACTGAGCTACCACCTTTTTGATCAAATCAACACTAGTTATCTATTGACAATTTAACTTTTTATTTGTCCCAATAGCCCCTAAATCTTCTCATTGCCTAAGAAAAATGTACTAGAAGACAATAGTTTCCAAAGGTGCTGAGTCAAGATCTTGGTTATGAAGGAAAACCCTTAGGCACCCTAAAAATATATTAAATGCTATAGTTTATTTTTCCAACTACTAAATATCCATCTTGGGACTCTACACCATCTCCACTTGCTTTATTATGAGGGCAAGGTCCTTATATCCATGTACTTGATGGAGCCATGCCTAAGTCTGCTCTTAGTGGTAGTAATAACCTGCTTTGTTGAGGATATAGCCATGCCAATAGATGTTACACTTCTCCATGATTACACATATTTCACCACTTTAATATCTAAGCATAGGTCTTTTCTATAGATGAAAAACCAATCTCTTTTATTGGTTTTCTTATAGCTTTAATATTGATGTAGACCTATACACTACATATCCTCCTTGATCTCCATTAGGTTTAAATAGACCTATCCTACCTCTGAGCATTTATGGAGACTAAGAACTCACCATATATATAGGTACTATTTAAAGAATATAATATATAATTATATAATAATACCATAACCCTAGAAGATGAACCCTGCATGTTACAAATCTTTGAACCAGAGGTTCATATTGAGCTTCAATGGCATTGGAAATCTATCATTGATCATCTTGAATATATCACTATGTCCTTTTAATGGTATTTGGTTGAGATCTAATAGAGATAAAATGATCCTTGTAGGACTTGCTTCTATTTTGACCTAGGTCACAATTATTCTCCACTTGAAATATCTTGTCTTTTGACCTTTAATATTGATCATCGATCAACTTCCTCATTATTGAATGAGTACTATTGATCTACTTGGATCCAATGTCTTCAAATTTTAATATTGACCATCAGTCTTGATTTGCATTGGATGAGTAACATTAGATTTTGAATATCATACAACATCAATTTTTCTTTGTATGAATGAATGCAAGCCATAAATCTTCTACCAGTTTAATGTGGTTGAGACACTTGTCACCTATGCATTTATATTCAAGATTTACCAACCTTTTAATCCATTTCTCACCGTTAGATCTTCTTATACAATTGATCATGCACCATTGATTAACCTAGGCCTATTAACATATTTTAAATTTCCACTCATTTTTATATTTTATTCAAGATCCCATGATCTTACTACTTATTAGTTACATGTTTACCCTAGAGATCCTTTGACCTTTTGACTTGATACTCACCATTGATCTAGAATCTATGCTCAAATACACACCATTAGATCTTTGAGAATCATTGGCATTTATTATATTTTTTTTGACATTGGATTTGATCTGATCAAATGCTAAATTTTGATCTTGGAACATTTTAATTCAAATGGCTAGCTCACAAAGCTTAAACTTGACATCCCCGTGCATGTTTCACTCTGCAAGTCTAACTTTGAAGCTTTATATCTTGAGATAAAAAAGACATCAAGATATGAAATATGAGTAGAATGATATTGGAACTGAAATCATCATGTATATGTGGTATTTTGGCCTTGATTGATTATATAAGTGCATTTCTCAAATACATAATCAAGTTGATCTGTCTATTTTTGTATGATGTGCTTGTGATGGTTTGGTTTTTCTAGACTTGTGAAAGAAACTATTATTTCTTTAGAAGGATTTAATTAAATTATAAGGATATGTGAAACCTAATTCATAACCTTGAATACTTGAAATACCATGAGAACCTATCGGTATTTTCACTTTACAACCCTAGATCTATTTCCAAGCCTATTTTCCTAAGATCAAAAAACTACACTTTAAGCTTAATTAAAGTGTTTCAAAATATTTAAAAGAAATATATGATCCTTGAACCACTCATTCCATCTAGAAATATATTTAGCTAGACATTCCATACCAAGACCCCTAAAAACTAATCCATTTGGGAAAATTTCTATATGTGGGCCAAAATTGGCCAACAACACCTATTTCCAATAGTCCTCTTATGGGTTATGATGAGTGGGATCCTATCACAAAGATTACTAATATACATATTAAATCAAATTTATTGAACTTATGTATACCTCTCCACATTATCATAATTGTATTATGCAATTTTTGTTTGAAATTAACATCCCTCATCCTTCGCTAGCAGGATGTGAAGCCACCCTATTTGGATCAAAAGATAGCATTTTACAATAGTGTGAAGAGATGTTCATACATGTTGATGAAACAATGGACACTTATATTTATCTCAACTTCAACATTTATTCTATGATCCATTATGAGATCTTTCTTCATGTGGATGATCCTCCTCTTTTTATCAATGTCCAAATCAGTGATATCCAAGTCAAGCATGCTTTGATTGATGAGGGTTATGGCACTTATGTTACCTCTCTTGATTTTATAAAAACCCTTGGATATTATGAATGTCATCTCAAGTCCACATACAACACATGTCAAGGATATTATTGAAGGTAAATTCCTCCTTTAGGTTGTGTGCGGCTCCCAATTACTATCCCACCTATCACTGTTCATGTGAAGGTGATGATATTTAAATTTCCTCTATCCTATAAATTTTTTTTGTAGGCCATGAACTCATAAAATGAGAGAAATTACCTCTTTTTCTTTCCAATGCGTCTAATTTACTCACAATGGAGCCATCTATTGGATTTAAGGTGACACCAACCCTTAGAATTTCAAATAATTCCAAGATTGTGGTGTATTTAGATTCTTACCCTTGAACCCTTACCAAGTGTTCCATTTCATGAATCTTAATGATTTCACTTTCCTATCAATTCCACACAAAGTTATAATGGTCATCCGGAACTAATTTGGAATCTAATCCTAACCTCCTAGATTTCAATGATGATGATCTTGATGAAATCAATCTCAAGATTAAAACCTAAAATTTATCACCTTATCTCATCTCTAAGCTTCCTACTTCTTTACAACCTCATTATTTTCAACCACCTTATGATGAAATCCCCATTGTCTTAACTAAGACTCAACATTATATTCATCACACACCATCAGATGATAAGGTCATCCCTATGTACACCATTGATCTTCATGCACCTGATTATGATATTGGTTATACCTTAGATGAGAAATTATTATAAGGTCTTATTTAGGATCTATATTCTAATATTATTCATTATCAATCCTATTTGGTTCAATATTCTAGTATTTCTTCTAATATTCCATCTTATGTCATTCCTAATTTTAGCATTTTTCCTCTTGACCACAAGGTAGAGATAGTGTACACACCTCCAGTTTTTAAAGAACCTCATAGGATTATAATTATGGATCGTATTATGAATATTCCCTATTTCTTTGATAGATACCAAGACCCCTCTATCTAACTTTCCCTAAGATGCATGGAACTATCCTTTAGCCTTCCATGCATCCTGTTTTTCCCTTAATATATCCTAGTTTGGATCCCATTCTAACTCCCTTTATAACTATATTTCTTCTTATTTCTTATCTTATTACTCCTTTAGTCAAACCTTGTCTAATCTCTTTACCAAACCCACCTCTTTGTGATGGTTTTCTCCCTTTATCGCATTTGGCTCCTTTTCCCACCAAATGGGATGATCAACCTTATTATGAAGTTCATAAAGTTTAATTAGACTAGAGATTGTTCACTATACTAATCTTCCTCAGATTCCATTTCCCCTTATCTTATGATTACACCTACCAATTCTACTCACGAGCATATTTTTTACTTATATGTCATAGATAACCATTCATCCACACATTGTCATAAGTTATGATAATATATCGACACTTTACATCTCACCACTCCTTAGCCCTTAGATAAGGCTATACTTCCCAAAGAAATATTACCTAAGTATCTTCCTAAGTATGGAGGGGTATATTATCTCTAGCACTAATATGGCACACATCACACTGATCATTGTCACATCTTTTACCAGCATCTCAAAGATCACCTCCTAACCATTCCCACACATTCTACCATTCTTCCCATAGGTAGCTCTTGGAAGAAGGTTCCCACTTCTTCCCCCATGTTTCCACCTCCTATGGTTCCATCTCCACATATGGTCCCTTGTCCACTTACTATTTCTCCACCCATAATTCCATCACTCGTGGATCCGCCTTCACTGGTGGAACCTTCCCCACCAATGACCCCTTAATCTCCTATAGAATCCACTCCCATGTATTCTCCTAAACATCCCCTACATGATATCCCTCATCAGCATGATCCTTCAAGCATTACTACATTTTCTGTTGAGGAGATTCAACATGAAGTATTTTCTCAATTTTCATTAAAAATAGATGAGACATTAGTTGTAATTAACATTCAACTTCATATAGACTTATCAAATGTTATGGATAATGTTTGTGGATAAATATATCAGTATATATGAACACATGCATGGTTTTCTTACATTTTCATTTGGATTGGACATGTGCTCCACCATTACATTTATCTATTTTTATATCATTTGACATTGTGTCAAAATATTATCTATCTTACATGGTAACTTTGGTTTTGTCCTTTATATTGCTTATGATGTCATCATGTTCTCTTATGGATTATTTTTCATAATTGCATTCTCTTTCTTCTCAAGTTAATTTTATTATGAATCCCTTTTTATTTTAAATGATTATTTGTTATCTTATCTCTATAAACATGGATAATTGTTATTGTGACTTGGTTATACAAACCTTGCTCTCTTTAGTCCTTCCTTATTTACCATGTGATCAGTTAGTAAACAATCAATCTCATTACAATCTCATTTTACCAATCCACTTTGGATCTCCCTTTCTTCCCTTTTTCCTTTCACAAACTAAGCATACACATGGTTGAGACTTGAGATAACATGTTGGCTCATCATTAAGCCTAAGCATTATAGTCAGTCTTGTCTTTGAATAATTAGCTTCTTTTAGCCAAAGCCCAAAGCTTATTAATGTGTATCACTCTATCTCTCATAATTGGTCATTCCAAATATGTATGAAGGAGGAATCTTAGAATCCATAAAATATTTAAAATCCAAATCATTTAACAAAGGGTAATGATCTAAAAGGTAACATTCAAAATTCATAAAATTTAAATCATAGTAAAAGATGTAATTCTAAGCACATCTCATTTTTTTAATGGAAGCTTAAACTCCATAGTTAGCCTCATGATAGATTCGAGGTCCATTTGGGTGTGGTAGTCCATTAGATAAAAAAAGGAGAATAAAAAAATATTTTAGTGCCACCTATTTTCTCATATAGGTACCCAATCTTCATAGTAGATTGATGACTCTGTAAGGGGTCTTGAGGAATAGGGAACACATTGTGGGAAAGTAGGTATATTTTAATTTTTTTGTTCAAAAAAACCAACATGAGTTGATCTTAGTAGCACACTTATTTTCCTACACAACTTTGTGTCTATAGTGAATAGGCATCCTTTGTATATTGATGGTCACTAGTCACTTAGTGTCTTCTCATGTCCTTAGTATGCCTCATGTCTCCTAAGGTCATCTCATAAGATACCTACATTATGATTCTTACATTCCATTTTTCACTCCCTATAATCCTCATATTTCCCCTTAAGAAATATTGCTTTGTTCACTGATCTCTCCCCTAAGAATTCCATTATATGAGTTGCATTATAATATCATGGATAGGAAATGGCCTTCCTCAAAAATTACCAAATTTTCACATTACCATTCCAAACATCCCATTTTACCATATTTTCACATTATTTAAACCTCATTAGTGTTTCCTTTGTGAGTTATAGTGTAATACCATGGATAGGACCTACCCTTCCTCATAAAATTTTCCAATTTCCAAGTCACAACAAAATTACATGTGTCAAATATGAGATAATATGTGATTAATTATGAGTTACACGTCATTGGCATGATTCCCATATTTGTTTATTATGTTTTATGCTTAATTCATTAATGTTTCTCTTTTATCTTCTTATTTTCTTACTGCATGTAAGAATCCAATCATTTTTCTTAAAGTTTTTCATTCTTCTTAGCTTAAATTAATGTGATTAATTTAAGACCATTTTGCCAATTTTGTTTATCTTGTATACTTCCAAACATGATTTAGTATGATTAATTGAATTAATTGATTTGTTTTTATACCATTAGTCTTTCATGTGATTTCCATTTTATCACATTATTCTCATCCTTCCCAACATGATTTAATGTGATTTTACTTGTTTTAATTTGGTGCCAATCTTTTTCATGGCTTAAAAATAATTTTTTCTCTTTTGTTTATGAATCTTTGGTTTCTTATACTTAGTCACCTTTTGTTATTACACATTTCCCATCATGATATAGTGTGTAGTGCATTTATTTTTGATTAATTATACTTTTTTAAGTCTTTTTTGTCTGTTTCTTTCTTAACCATGCATGTGTACTACATAATGATAGAAAATAAAACACACTGCATATATTTCCTATAACATATACAACAAAATCAAAATACATGTGCTAGAAAGAAATATATCAATGCATCCACAACTATAACCCAAATACACCACATAAGATCAACATCTAACTGTCAAAATAGAAAATATCCATATATATATATACATGTTTTTTTATAACAAAATACATCACTCTAGTTCTAAGGATAGGCTCTATCATGTCTATCTTGTGTCTTAGCCACACTATCCATAGCTGCCTCAAATAGTCCCCTCTGAATAGTGTGTATTAATGATAATGTTCAAGATCTCATGCCTACCATGCCTATTCCTTTCCTACTCCCACCCTTGCTAATGGATATAACCCATCTTCGTATGCCATTAACCACCTTACGGCCTCCCCTACTAGTTTAAACTAGCTTGCCTGAGTTGGGGCAGATGGTACCATGAGATCATCAAATGTGGTAGGGTCATATGGTGCCAACACCCCATCTAGAATGTCATGGTGTGCTTCCATCATTAGGGATCCCCATCTAACCTCCTCTTCATCCATAGGATCTAAAAAATTCAAACTAGATAAATATTATATCACATATACATCTCAAAATCTATCTATCTACAATATATTTTTCTATCTCAAAGCTTAAAACCAAAAATACAACCACTTATTACTTGTCTCAATGTCACCAATCACTATCTCTCCATCTACTTGTCTACTGATCATGATCTCTCCTTTAGCTCATCTCCTGAGTACCTCATCTATGGAATTCCTCCTAATGAAATCAAGCCCTAAAGTCACCACCCATACATATCTCAATCCTCACTTCAGTGGTGCCTATATAGATCAGCTCTACCCTAAGCCAATTGACATGTCATCTTATATGACCACCCTCTATACTCCATCTCACCACTAGCATCTCCATTAATGGTGAAACTAAAGTGGTCTCTCATCCTCTTATTATGGTTCTAATTGTGTTACTTGTAACACCATTAAATCCATGCTTATGCCCTCTCTATCTTTTGGCTATCATGATCGACTAGTCCATGGTCTCACACACTGTGGTCTGATCTATAGTCTTTTGATTGGTGCTCCTCCTCCTATCCCCCTTGGATCTCTTGAATTTTGAGCCCAAAATTTAGGATCCACTATCAAATCCACTAGGTGAGTGAGTCTAAACTATCTTGGTAAGCATGCCACTAATTATGGTTCTACCCACCATGTGTAGTGGCCCATGATCCACACTCATGCTAACCCTAACATCACAGTCATCTAACTCAGCCAAATAGTCATAATGTGTGTATAAGGATGCCACATAATCTCTCTTCATGTTACCATATGTAGTGTTAGAATGTGGGGCATATCCCATGCCACTTGATCTTATCTCCATATCAACACCCAAGGTAACCAATCATTTACCACATGGAGCAACCTAGATGGATGATACATTAGGAACCTCTCATATATCCAAGCACTTAGTAGTATCATTGGCATCATGGTCTTCTACCATTTGGACAACATCCCATACATATCATGCATGATTTTAACCTAGATTACAAAACCAAGTCATAGAGTTCCCCTTGATCAAATATCAACTGACACAAGGCTATTACATATAATGGTACCTTGCCATCTAAGTTATGACACAACATTTATTTTATCATAAGTCCTATAACAACCTTATAGATATCTAAAAATTTGGAAATATAGACATAAAATAGACTCACCCTCAATCTTGAGTAAATCCTATCTAAGCACATCACCCATTAGGCTAATGGTTGGCTCTCTTTTTGATCATCTAATATCCCTATGGTCACTAATGTCCCCCTTATAAGAAGTCCAAGAAATGCATGAACATCTTCTAAAGTGATACCAACCTCTATGGTATCCCCATACACTACCCATATAAAATTATTGGTCAAACATTCTTAGGCTCACAAGAACATGACCACTAGATCGGTACTCAATAAGACCTATCGCATCTCTATGATGCCTCCTAAGTCTAGAATGACTAATCTAGCTTTGTCTACATCTATCAGGTGCTCTAATAGATTTGGTAGCTATGATACATTCACCAATCACCAAAATATTCATTACCCTTGCAACAATCAAATAATAAAAGATGTATTAGACCTTCATGACACTAATAATCAAAATACAATCTTTTAAATTTTATTAAAAATCACCTCATTTGCCTTAATTTATTCATTTCTTAGCAATTTAGCCTATTTTAGCTTAATTGGCTATTTCAATACTCATTTAGGTACCCTATGCCTTAAAATTACTATATTGGCCATTTTCCTTCATTTTAGTACTATATTAGCCACATAAAAACATATTAAGTCAACCCTATAGTACTAGGTCAGCCACTTGAACTTAAAAAACTAAATCAGACTTTCCTTTTTCTCCTATATTACTAAGTCAACGTTTTAACTTAACAAACTAAGTTGGGCATGATGTACTATGTCAACCTTTTCCCTAAAAAACTAAATCAGCCAAGACAAACTAGGGTGACCCTTTCAAAACTTTATTTCTACCTACTAGGTTGACTAGGTCAACCTTCTTTCAAATATGCTAACTTTTTGACTCATTATAATAAATGCCCTAGGCATTTATTACTCTAAACACTTTCAACCTAGTTCCTTTTTTGACCTCTAATACCCCTAAAAGATATCCTAGGGTTTATTTTGGTATATATATTTGGCCTAATTAACAATTTTGTATAAAACACTTAATTTCAAATAAAATACTAAAAAATTGGAAATTCTCAATTACTTACCTGTGCTGCACTCACTATGGCCACTAAGCGTCCTCCTCATCTCAGCTATCATCTCCTCACCATCTTGATTCTCTAGTATATCACTAGGTTTCTCAAAGTTCTATTTTCCCCTTAGAATAGTCAAACAATAGCAAATGAATTTTTTTCACCCTATTTATATTTACTATTCATAAATATTTACCCTTCAAATATTTATGGTCAGATTCCTTGTTTTGATCATATCTTTGTTTCTACTAACTCATTTTCCAAACTATAAAAAGTTATGAAATCTTAATGTCATAAAGAATATTTATAGATATTACATGAATAGGTTACATTTTTTTTGATTTTACACTCTTTTACACTAATTTCGATAGGTTTTCCTAATGTTCTTCACATTGGATGCATTCACATATTTTGCATCTCCTTATCTATCTATAACACTAAGCTAAGTAAAGGTATGTATTTTTCAATTTTGTCCTTTCATTTATAGTATTTTTTCCTTACTAAATTTTACATAGCATCAACATTATGTGTCATCATTGTTCATTTATCAAAGCACCATCTTGTGTTACACTTACATGACACATGATGAAATTCGAGTGGGGCATATGTATACAAATAACATTTTAAAACATTTATCAATTAATAACACTTTTTATATTGCAATAACCCATTGAGTCTTAATCTATATAAGTGCATGCCCTAAGGGGTGTACTAGGAAAGGGGTGGGAAAACCATTGGTGCTTCATAGGATTGTTGTCTCTTTTTCCACTTGATATCTACACACTTATCTCTTAAAAAAATTCCCTTAAGCTTGGACTTCTCTTTTTCATACTTCTCTAGTCTTTTACCACCTTTATTAGCCCTTTTATTAACCTAAAACCTCTTTTTATAGTTTACATGACTATGTTAGCTATGTTGACCTTGTAATCTTATTGCCAAAACTTATTTAGGGTCTAGATCAGCTCTTGGTCAACCTAGTCCATGACCTAGTGAGTTTTTGGTAATAACGATACTAGGTCAATTGGGTCAACCCTATCAACTGAAACTTTCAAAAGGGTTTAGGGTTAAATCCACCTATATGAACACAATCATGTCACCATTATTTAGAGAAGATAAAAAAAGTAAGATATATTTCACATCTGTTTATCCACCATTCTACTTGAGGATAAAGATTAGGGTTTCATACTTTCTTTAGAGATATTGATCTTGTCTTGTAGAGAAGTATTTTGGATGCATTGATAGATTTTGTAACCTAGAGCTGATTTATCCTTGTCATCCTTACATACCAAAATAACCTCTTACAAAACACCTTGGCCAAGGGAGAGATTGAGGCTCAATGGGTTCATATTTAAAGGTAAGTATTCCTAACTTTGTTCTTCCTTTGTAAGAGTATATAGATATGCATTTGCACTTCTCTTTCATGCATTAGGATTATGTATACATTGATGTGAGTATATGTCTTTTATGCATGGTTAATTATAGTGTTTATTAGCTCCACTTTATACCACAAGCTTTTGTTAGTACTAAATTTGATTTCTTTGCTTTACTTGTTATTAGTATAGTGAATATGAAAACATAGGACTTAGTTAGGGTTATTGCATAGTTTTTTTTACTGAAGGCTTTAGAACCCTACCTAATGATATTATTATGATAATATATCCCCTCATTAGGTCTAGTAGATCTATATTGGTCATGACCTTGATTATCTAATGTATCCCCAATCAAAAGTGTTAGTAGGATCTATCTTCTCTGAGCCAGGATTTATTTATAGATATGATGCATTTCTCATTACATGCGATTTCTATTTAATGAATATCAATGATTTAACTTTCTTATTAATTCCACTTGAGGTTATAATGGTGACCCTAAGCTCATTATGAATATACCCTATAACCTCCTAGATTATGATGATGAGCCTAACGAGATCAATCTCAAGATTAAAACCTTAGATCTCTCACCTCATATCATTTTTTAACTTCCCCCTTGTTTGTAACCTTATTCCCATCAACCACCTAGTGATGATATACCCATTGTCTTAACTAAGACTCAACATTGCATTCTTCACACCACATTAGATGACAAGGTCATCCCTACCTATGTCATTGATCTTCATACACCTGATTATGATGATGGATATACCTTAAATGATCCATTCTTAGGAGATCTTGTTTAGGCATGAGATGCTAAAATTATTCATTATCATTTTTATTTGCTTTAGTATTTCATTAATTCTTCTAGCATTCCATCCTATATCATTCCTAATTTTAGCATTTCCTCTTAATTATGGGGTAGAGATGGTGTGCACATCTCTAGTTTATGAAGAGCCTCATAGGAACATGCTTATGAATTATGCTATGATTGGCCCTTATCAATTTGCTAGATATTAGGACCCCTTTAGCCAACTTATCCTTGAGATGCTTACAAATATCCTTTAGCCTTATGTGTATCCTAACACTCCCTCAGTAGAGCCTATTTTGGATCATATTCCCATTTCCTCTCTAGTTGAGTCTCTTCCTATTTCAGATCCTATGATTTATTTAGTCAAGCCTTGCCCAATCTCTCCACAATCCCCACCTAGCCTTGGTGATAGTTTACTCCCTTTACTACAACTTGATTCTTTGTCCACCAAATGGGTTGATCAACCATTTTGTGTTATTCATAAATTTTTTGGTCATTGGACTAGATACTATTCATTATACCAATCTTCTTCAACTTCTATTTCCACTCCTCTTGTTAGTACACATGCAAAGTCTACTAACAAGTGTATTTATTGCTTACAAGGCACAAATAATAATTCATCCATACATTTCCATAAGATATGACAATATATCAACACCTTTCATCCCATCATTCCTTAGCCCACAAGCAAGGCTATACCTCCCTTAAAATTATTACTTGAATATCTTACCAAATATGGATAGGTATATTGTCTCTAGTTCAAATGCATTACTCATCATATTGATCATTACTACATCCTTTAGTATCATCTCAAGAATCACCTCATTACCGTTCCCATGGCTATTACCCTTCCTCCCATAGGTCACCCTCACAAGAAGGCTCCCTCTTATTCCCCCATGGCTCCACCACCTATGGTCGCTTCTCCACCTACCATTCCTCCACCCATAATTCCCTCATCCATGGATCCTCCTTCAATGGTGTACCCTTTTCCATCGATGACTCCTTCACCTATGTCCCATTCCCCACCAATGAACCCTTCATATCCCATAGAGTCCACTTCCATTCCTTCTCCTAAGTATCCCCTACATGCCTCATAAGCATGATCCTTCTAGAGTTCCTACATTTTCTATCAAAGAGATTCGATGCAAAGTATTTTATAAACTTTCCCTCAAGATCGATGAGAATTTGGTCAAAGTTCAAATTCAACTTTGTAGAAACTTATCATATGTTATGGATAATGTGTGTGGAAAAATATATCAGCACTTATGAACACAAACATGGTGTTCTTTCATTTTTTTGCTTTATTTATATTAGACATGTGCTCTAAATTTACATTTATCTATTTTATATCATTTGACATTGTGTCAAATTTGTATCTATCCTACATGGTGATTTTTATTTAGCATTATATGTTGTTTATGCTGTCATTTTATTCTTATATTCTCTTATGGATAGTTATTTCATGATTACATACTCCTTCATGAATTCTTTTTTCCATGGTTATCTTGTTATTTTTCATGATTTTTTGTTATCTTACTCTATAAACATGAATAATTGTTATTATGACTTGGATATACAAACCTTTATCATTCTTTATTTACCATGTGATAATTTAGCAAACAATTCATCTATTATAATCTCCTTTTACTAGGTCTACTTTGGATCTCCCCTTATTCCCCTATATTAACTTTTGCAAACTAAGCATTCACATGGTTGAGACTTGAGATAATATGTTGGTTCATAGTTAAGCCTAAGTGTTATAGTTAGTCAAATATTTGGATACTTATCTTCCTTTAGCCTAAGCCTAAAGATCATTCATGTGTATCAATTTATCTCTTATGATTGGTCATTCCAAGGCCATATGGATGAGGAATATTAAAATCCATAAACATTCAAAAGCTAAATAATTTAACAAAAGACAATGATATAAAAAGTAACATTCAAAATCTTCAAAAGTCAAATCACACTAAAAAACATGATTCTAAGCACATCTCCTTCCTCTAATTGAATCTCAAACTCCACAACTAGCTTTATGATAGAGTCAAGGTCTATCGGGGTGTAGTAGGCATAGATTAGAAAAGGAGAATAAAAATATATTTTAGTGCTACCTACTTTCTCACACAAGTACCCAATATTTACAATAGACCGACAAATTTGTAAGGGGTCCTGAGGAATGGGGAAAACATCATGGGAAGGTAGGCCCATTTTATTTTTATTAATCAAAAACAAACATGAGTTGATCCTAGTACCACACTTATTTGCCTACTTAACTTTGTGCTTATAGTGAACATGTATCCTCTATATATTGATCATCACTAGTTACTTAGTGTATTTTCATGTCCTTAGTATGCCTTATGTCTCTTAAGGTCTTCTCATTAGACACATACATTATGATTATTAAATTCATTCTTTCACTCCCTATAAACCTAATATTTCCCCTTGAGAAATATTGTTTTGTTCACTGATCACTCCCCCTAGGGATTCCATTTGTGAGTTGTAGTGTAAGACCTTGAAAAGTACCACACCTTCTCCACAAATTACCAAATTTTAACATTACCATTTCAAACATACCCTTTTACCATATTTTAACATTATTTCAACCTCATTGGTGTTCCCTTTGTGAGTTTCAGTGTAAGACCATGGATAGGACCTGCCCTTCCTAATAATTTTTTTCAATACCCAAGTCATAATGAAATTGCATGTGTCAAATATGAGATAAGATGTGATTGATTATGAGTTACACATAATTGACATGTTTTAGATTAAGGTAAAAGTAGGTTTTGAAGGGGCCCCGAAACCCTAGACGTCAAAAAAGAGATAAACCTTTAAGCACAACCAGGTTACAAAGAGAACCTGAAATCGGAAAAAGCAAAACCAAGTTAAATAGGAACCTAAAAATAGCAGAGAATATTAGATAAAATAGCTGACAAAACACATAACCATAAGTCAAAAGACGGGATTAGTGCCCTGCAAAACCTCCCAAACAAAAGATGTTTTTATTTTTTTTACACGACCGAAGATTCATATCTAGAGGGGGGACCAAAGGCTTAGACTTCTTCCTCTTAATTGCTATCCATCCATCCTCTACCTTAGCTACCTCAGCAACCCATGCCTCAGAAGGAAATGCTCCATGAAGCCCAGGGGACATAGAAGCCCTAGCAAAATCCTTATGAAAACCAGCCAAAGTCTGGCTCTTAGGAAGTTCCATCAAAACAGGGGAAGAGACCAAAACCTCCTTAATAACTGGCTCAGAAGGATCACTTATCCATGTCTCCACAGGACCTTCAATAAAATCTTTCACCAACGAATCCTCCCCATCCATCGGCTCAGATTGGATACTATTTTCATTCTCATTCTCATTCTTAGAATCAGCCAAAGCTTCCATGGGTTGTTTAACTATGTAATGTTCTAAGGAAGCCTTAGACCACCAAGAAGGTAGTCATCTGGATTTAGATATCCCAGCCGTACAATGAGCAGTAATATGACCCGTCAGGTGACACTTTCTGCATTGAAAAGGTAAACCTTCAAAATCCAACATTTGTGTCCAAGTACCCCTTGGGGAGTCCAAACAAATCGCTTCAAGAAGGCCCTTAGAAACATCCACCTCAACCATAAGGCATGCATAGGTTGAATGGTAAAAAACCAAAGTATCTTCATCCACAAATAAAAAATCCCCTATAGCATTTTTGATGGTTTTAAAAACCAATTCTTGCCAAAGATGTATTGGTAGATTAGGGAGCTGAACCCAGATAGGGAACTTGTTGAAGGTTTCCATGAGAGGATTAAAATCCATATGCCACCATTTAGCCATGAGAGGATATTTACCCTGCCATAAAAAGTTACTGTTGCTCAAAATTATCCTCTTGTCCTTGGAGTTTTGGAATAAAGCTATAAAAAAGCCTTAACGCATGGGTAGATTTCAACATTTTATTCAATAAGTGGCAACCAGTTCCTGGAGATCCAGCCATGTAGATCTGCTAGAGAGGGCCAAAAGCCATGGAAATGAAAAATAGAAGCATAGGAGGAAAAATATTCTACCCAATCAAAGATTTTTTCAACTATTTCAGGATCTAGAGTTACCCTAATAGGTTTTAAAGCACTTACAGGTGAAACATGAGAACTCCCAGATGATGCATGAGGAAGAGCGGCATGTAATCCAGCTTCGAAAGTAGCCACATCAACAAAAGTTCTTTCCTTGGAACCAGGGCCTGAACCAAGAACAAACATAATTAACATGTTTCCCATATTGATTTGGTGTGTTTTATTATTAATTTATTAATCTTTAAATTTTATCATCTTATTTTCCAATTGCATGTAAGAATCCAACCATTTTTATTAAGTTTTTCATACTTCCCAACTTGAATTAGTGTGATTCATTTAAGACCATTTTTCCAATTTTGTTTCTCTTTTATACTTACCATTGTGATTTAGTATGATTTATTGAATTAATTGATTAGTTTTAATACCATTAATATTTCATGTGCTTTCCATTTTATTACATTAGTTTCATACTTCCCAATGTGATTTAGTGTGATTTTACTTATTGTAATTTGGTGCCAATCCTTTTTATGGTTTAAAACAAATTCTGCTCTTGTTTACCACTTTTTGGTTTATTATACTTAGTCATCTTTTGTTATTACACATTTCCAATCATTTTATAATGTGTAATGCATTTTTTTTTTTGATTAATTATACATTTCCAAGTATTTTTTCCATGTTTCTTTTTAACCATGCATGTGTGCTCCATAATGCTAGAAAAGAAAACACCCCACATATAACACAAAATCAAAATACATGTGATAGAAAGAAATATATCCATGCATCAACAACCAAAACAAAAATATAACTAATGAGACCAAAATCCAACTATTGAAACAAAATATATGTATATATATCAGGTGTTTTATAAAAATAGTATAAAATACATCGCTCTATCTCTATGGTTGGGCTCTATCTTGTCTATCTCATGGCCTAGCCATGCTACCCATAGATGCCTTAGACTTTCCCCTTTTCATAGTGCATTATAGTGAGGTTTTTCATGATATAAACAATGCTATTTATCCTTTTAGGTTGGCCACCTAGGCCTATACCTATCTCAACTAGATTATGGTAGCCATATGTGTGACTCTCTCCTGAGCCAAGACCTACCAAGCCTGTACCTCTCTAACTCCCACCCTTGCCATTGGTTATAATACATCATCACATGCCTGTAACTACCTCACATCCTCCCCCACTAGTATAAATTAGCCTACTTGAGCTGAGGCACATATTACCATAGGATCATCCAATTTGGTGGGGTCGTATAGTGTTAACACCCATCCAAAATGTCATGGTTCATTTCTATGACTAGGGATCCCCATCTAATCTCTTCAACCACATGATATGTAAAATTAAAAATAAATAGATATTAGATCACATATACATCTCAAAATCTATCTATCAATCATCATATATAACTAATATTCTATCTTAAATACTCAAAAATTAAAAAAATTATTACCTATCTTGGTGTCACCAACTACTGTCTCCCTGTCTACTCATCTCCCAAGAATAATCTCTCCACTAGCCCATCCCCCAAGTACCTAATATTTGGGATAGCTCCTTATCAAAACAAAACTTGGAGTCACCACCCATGTATGTCTAGGCCTCTCCTCAGTGGTGCCTCTATTGACCAACTCTACCCTAGACCAACAATTAGGTCATCTTGTGTAACCAATCTTTGTGCTTGAAGTTTCCACTAGTATCTTTGTTAGTGGTGCGATCTAGGTAGTCACTACTATTATTACTATGGTACCTATTGTAAACACCAAAAAGTGGCCACTATTAACCTCCAACTAGGTTTTTAACCAATTTTATCAAAGAATCATAATTTAGCCTAAAACACTAAAACATATTAGAAGCTTTGAACTTGTCATATACAAATCCTGATTTTGGATAGAGTATCATTAAATGAGGAAATGTAATATATGAGATAACTAACTTTGATTAGATCATTTCGAGTCAAAATAACATTATTGCACTTGGGTGCTCTAAATTGCTTTTTTTTATCACATTTCTTGCACAAGACATGTGCCTTTGTTATTTTATGT
This sequence comes from Torreya grandis, assembly GCA_037957365.1. Lineage (NCBI taxonomy): Eukaryota > Viridiplantae > Streptophyta > Pinopsida > Cupressales > Taxaceae > Torreya > Torreya grandis. The sequence goes on from JARHVA010003513.1 coordinate 149,271, forward strand.
TGACAACATCCTAAATGGGATAACATACCCAATGCATCTAACATCACCTTCCAATTCCAATACAATCAAATTTCAAGCTAATAATATGACATTCTGACCAATTTGATTAATTTGTGTACCAATGGCCAAGATTTGCATCAAAGTTTACTAATCATGTTTAAAAATAATTAATTTGAACCAAGAGCTTAAGTTAATTTTCCATGTAACTTGTTGAATATTTATTTTTGGAAATTGATATTAAATAACTAGATCATCAAATGACATTATTTCTTGGAAAGACATCCCTTGGCCATAAATGCATAAAATATTAGGACTAAGCCATTCCATGCCTCTTTAATGCCTCTCTATCCAAAATTTTAATGAGGGAATTTAATGAATTTGGCCTCCAAAATTGAATGGATCCTTAGCCACACATCTTCATCTTCAGATGAATGGTTTAGGTTCATTCTGATCATTTTGCAAAATCTATAAATAGGAGGCCTTGCCTATTGATTTTTAAGCTTTCTTAGTGTAAACTTATGATATACGAATAATTACAAAACCTCATGCATATTGTTGTAATGACAAATTGTTAAGAGAAGATTCACACAAGCCAAATCCACAAACCAAAGGTGCCTAGAGGAGATGAAGGTAGCCACACTCCATTAATAAAGATCTTTTGAAACATAATCCAAGAAAACCAAAGGAGATTTTTGGAGCAATCAAGGATTTATTAAGAAATTTTTTTTTGTGTTCACATTTCTCATTTTTTTCTATTTATAGTTGTGTTTTCAAATGGTTTTTCCTCATTAAGCTCCCCCTAGTGACTAGGCCTAGAGATGTTATGCTAGTTAGTGTGTTTCTTTCATTTTATTTTCATTTTAGAACTAACATGATATTAACCATCCTATCTTGAGTCAATATCTTAGTCTATATAATGGCACATTTGGTGGGACCTAGTATCACAAATTTGGTCAAATATCACCTACAAGCAACCTACTAACCACTTTCATGTAGGATCTTGGAGTGTGAGAGAAAAGAGAGTGAAATTTTAAAAAAAATACATTTTCTTAGAAGTCACACTTTTGTCACTATGGAGTCATAGGTTTGTCCTCTGAACCCAAATCCCACCATTGAGATAGTCATAAATTTGTCATTCCAAGTTGAGATATTGTGTTTTAATTATTTTTGGCTTAATGTTGATCTATGTCTATAGATCCAGTAGTGATATTAGAATCCTACTATATACTAATAGCGATATTACAATCCCACTACTTGATAGTAGAAATATTACAATCTCATGATTTCCAAGTCATGATATTGCAATACCACTATTTGATAAAAGTGATATTATCGATCTGAGTCATGGTATTGTAGCTAAATTGCTAGCAGTTAAACTAGATCATTAGGGTTAAGTGATGATACCAAAACTCTCTCAATTACAGGATTGTGAACTTGAATAGTGATTTTACCTACTTGAGTAGAAATATCATGGATTTTGACTTGAATAGCAGGATTATGGACTTGATTTGTGATATTTTGAACCTAAATAGTGGGATTGTGGACTTGATTAATGGGATTATTAACCTAAATGGTGAGATTGTTGTCCCAAGAAGTGATATTATGGATTTTTCCTAAACTAACCCAAATAATGATATTATCTATCTGAGTCATAGTTTTTTTAGAGTTGTAGGATTACACTATGGAGTAGTGAGATTACATTGTGTGAAAAACTTAAGAGCTTATTTTACAAAGTTATTTTCTCAATATCATAAGTGATTCAAAGCAGGCAGTCCTAATGTTGTTTTTGTAGGTTAAAAGGCTGGTTTAGAATTTAATTTGGGTGTTTTTAACTAATCATAAACATCAATTTGGTGTTTAAAAATAATTTGGTTAAAATCATTCACACTTCAAATTTGGTCTAAAATGAACATGCTAGTTTTCATACATTTTATATTTGGTGCTTAAAACAAATTTAGCATGGTAAGTCTTGAACACTTCAAAATTTGGGCTTAAAATGAACTCAGGTGCTTATTTCTTCATATAGTATTTTTGGTGAAATATTTACAAGTTTTTACATCTTAAATCCAAGGGGATAAAGAACATCACCACACATTTCATTTAGTGCTTTAAAATTGAACACACTTCAAGTTTTTTGTAAAATTATTATTATTATTTGCTTAGATTAGATTTGTTTGAACGAATAGGGAGTTGTGCATGTATGCTCTCCCATTCATCCTCTTTAAGAAAATTTTGGGATCAAAAGTACCAACTTCATTGAAAATTGCCTTAGTCCAAAGGCATAAAATAAAAGTTCTCAAGGCTCTCCCCAAGACTTGCATAGCTTGGGTGATCTAGAAACAACCTTTAAAGCTCTTTTACTTATAATTTATTTCATTACATCTTGGCTTATGAGGGGAAATTCCTTACCTCATATGAGTTCTTTATGGAAGCCTTGACATGAGAATTCATCTCTTGGAATTTTTTTCAACCCCTCTTCATGGGGGGTATATAAATTAGGATCACCCTATTGTGATTGATGGTTTGAATGGTCAAACTATCTCCTACTATTAGGGCTAAGCCCAAGATGTATGAGCACATTGGACATCACCTTACACTAAGTACACAATGGATATAGTGGTTCTAAAAAAGGTAAGACCTTTTTACAACAAGCCAAGTAACACAAACCCAATTGACATGTTAATTCTCTTACATGTCGACATGAAATTCTTGTGTATGGGATCCATCTAGAAATGTTTGAAAACTTGTTAGTTAACCCCACTCTGCCATACCTTGATAGTTTAGGATTTAAGATTATTAGTTAGTGGAGTTATCTTTATCTTAGATTACTTGGTTTTTGTGTGGAGTCATTACTTGGTGTTAACAAAAATGAACTAACTAAACACATTGTACCAAAAAAAATTTAAACAAGTGTTATGTTACCCAAGTAAAAACCATATTTTTCCTTGTTTAAAATCATCATCACACACTTTGTGTCATATCTTCCAATTTGGTGCAGTTATGTTGCCCAGTTGGGTCTAGACCTTTTGCACATTTTGTTTAAGTCCCTCATTGATAGTTTAAATTAGAAATTGGTCTCTTCCAAGTTTAAAAGGTTGATGTGTTAAATTGGGTTTTCCACTTTGCACTTGAATTGTTTTTACTTGATTTTAGTTCCCAATTAAAAGTGAGGGCCATTTTTAGACTCAATATCATTATCATCATTTGTTAGGACTCAAGTTATCTTACATATCACTCATGCTTTGAGTCTTAGGCTACATTTTGTATCACCCATCCTATTTCACCTTTTGTCTTAAGTTTGTTTGATAACATACTTTTTCCTTAGAGATTTTGTAAAAACTTGGTGTGTGTGTGTGTGTGTGTGTGTGTGTGTGTGTGTGTGTGTGTGTGTGTGTGTGTGTGTGTGTGTGTGTGTGTTTGTGTGTGTGATTTGAGTTGAGGAGGGTAGTGTTACACTACCAAAATCATGTTGAAACCATTTTTGCCTTAGAGTCTTGAAACAAACATTCATCACACATTTTGAGAATTTTAACATTGTTACACCACTCAAATTATTTTGAACTTATTTCATAGGCCTTTTTTCATAGAGTCCAAGTTATTTCAAAGTTCCAACCATTTTGAGTTTTTTTGAAAAGCCTTTGTCTAGCACGATTACGTCGTTCACCTTTGTCAAGTTTATCAGTCAAAATAATTTGGTTTGTGACATTATTTGGGAGAAAATAAACTATATCTAAGTGCCTTTTGTTTCATGCCTCATACTTTTTGATCAAGTTTATGTCCAATAGTCAACTACCTAGTTTTTGTTATAAGTGTTTCAAATCTGTTAGATTAACAATCTCATCTTTTAAAGTCTAGATTTTGACATTGTTTGGCCAAAATTCCTAGTGCATACTTTGTTTGAGCCTAAATTTTGATGCCATGTTTGGCCTAAATGCCTAATAAATTTTGTTTTTCCTATATTAGACTGATTTCAAACACTTTGACCTAGAATTTAGCATTTTGATTTGTGGTCCTTTTATTTGACCTTTTTGTGTGAGACGTGTAACGTTAGACATTTAACATTAGCTTATTCTATCATAATTAATTACATCAAACTTTTTTGGATATACATATCCATCCTTTTAACCAAGTTAGACCAAGTTTGAACTTATTTTTAGACATCTCTTTTTTAGATTTTATATAAATCTATTCCCTTTTTGTCATGAAATATTTACTATGGATCCTAACATGTATTCCTACACTCATAGTGGCCTCATGTAGTAATGTGGTCACATAAGAAGAGATGGTTCAAGACCCCTATAGAGACAATGTTGCTCATGAGATGGATGTTTATCCATATTATACCACTCAAACAAGGGCATAGAGCCAAGACCCATTGGATCATTACTTAGTAAACACACCTCCATACTTAGAGTAGGATTAAAAAAAATAGAGTAGTATCTAGATTCGATACCTATAGTTGAAAAAATAGTTCCTCAACAAATGTACTATGTTACTACACCATTTATGTATGATCCTTATTTATTTTAGCATCACTTATAGGAAAAAAAGGATGAAATTTTGGTTAGAGCTGTAGAAGAAGGGGCCAAGTTTCCAGTGGACTTCCCCCACAAGAATTTGTCAAACCTAGTAAGAATGAACCATAATATAACTTATAATAAATAGGATTTTTTATAAATATTTTATCTCTAATCCAAATGACACATCAAGACCCTATTATTATTTTCAAAGGAAAAGACCTCATGGAGGATAACTTTGTACAAATGCAGATAACATATCAAATGTACTTAAACCTAGCACATAATTTTAATCAAATGACCATGTCTAATAAAACTCTCATAGATTTATTTCTTTCAACAAGAGTGTTAATAGAATTAATTGGTTAAGACAATCGGGGTATATACCCATTTACATATAACATTTTAGTTGATAATTTTTTTCATGTGCCAACTATCAAAGAAGTGTCTTCTACTTCTATGTAGAATATTGAGAAAAACATGATGGACAATGTGCAAGAAATGTCCAATCCAAACCAAAGTGGTCTAAGAACATAGAAAACTAATACACACATAAGTTTACCTTTAGTTAACACCATGAGTGGTTCTCAAAATTAGGGAGTAGGAGTTTCTACATCCCAACCTTAACCAACTAATACTACTAATCTTCAACCAACTTCTTTATCAAACACTCAACCAATGGGATTAGGTAGTCAGCTAGTGACCAATGTCATGCCTCAATAATAAAACATGATGAATATTTATCAATAAGAAATTATTAATATTCCATAAAGTAGGCACAATCCAATGTACTAATGCAACAAAAGGTAGAATATATAACCATCTCAACAAGGGGCAACCAATGATCCACCTCACCAAGTAATAGTGAACATACCTCTTTCCTCACATCCATTGTGAAAAATTAAAGCCAAGTGATCTCTAATAAAAAAATACAATGATTTGTTAGCAACAAATGCTAAATATCTAACATGCATCCACTTTCCAATAGGGATTCATGAAATAAAGATGTTTTAATGTTCCTCAAGTACCAATTATGCAGAATGTGCCACTAGTTCAACAATAGGGTCTTGGTTCACAAGTACCCTCTCAACAATAAGGTTTGATTAGTCAAAATAAAGTCTTTATTCAACCCCAATAGGCATATTATAGCCATATCCCTCCATCCCAACCTTTGCTTTTTATGCAGAATGTGCCACTAGTTCAATAACAGGGTCTTGGTTCACAAGTACCCTCTCAATAATAAGGTTTGGTTAGTTAAAATCAAGTCCTTATTCAACCCTAATAGGCATAGTATAGCCATATCCCTCCATCCCAACCTTAACATCCCCAAACTTAGACCTAATTACCTAATCCAAAATAGAATATCTCACTTCAATATGTGTAATTCCAAAAAGCAAACCCCAACCCATGAATGCATATTCTTGGTCCATTCCCTAACCAAACAAACATAGCCTAGAAAATACCTCCATTATACTCTAGTTAAAGTGTTCCATTTTTGTCTACCCAACCATAGACCCAAGCCAACATTCCTTCTAGTTTCCTAGCCCAAGAACTACAATAGATGAAGGATGTGATTGCTACCATAAAATCTAGGAAATAGACTAAAATGTTTAAGTTGGATGACATGTTTTATTATCCATTTAACATTTATTAATTTTATATTCCATTTACTCTAGGATATGAACCATGTAAATTTAAAAAATACAAGGGGAAAGGTGACCCTAAGGCTCATTTAATGGAGTTATTTAATGCATTCTAGCCAGTGGCATATACAAACATATATGTTTTTAGTGTGCACATACCTTTAAGGAGATCATTGATAAAGTCTTTTTGATCGAGTGAGCCCTTATTACAAAGGGATCATCAAGCTTACCTCATCAAATCAAAATTAGGGTACCAACTAGGGAAGTGGCCAAAACTAGCATCTAGTCCAAGTACAAGCATCATGACTGGCATAGGCCAATAACAATGATAGACCAAGGCAATTTAACCAAAATAAAAATGTTGTTGGAAATAGAGTAAAAAATTTGTGACATGTTCAAATGGTGTAAACACCATCTGCTCAATCCATAAAACATATTCAAATTACTCTTAATCTATAACTTTTTTGGCCAATGTAGCAAGTAAACAACCCAAGGCCATGCAATAAATACAACCTTTTATATTACAAGCTCCTCCTTTAAGGAGAATGGTACCTACTCATCACATTTTTAGTGACCTTGGCAAGACTATTAAATATATGTTTTACAAGCTCACCACTCCTAATATAATTAGCTAGCCTATACCAAAACATTATCATCAAGGCATCCCTTATCTTGATTGGTAGCACCAAAATGAATTCTATGAATATCATCAGGTTAACAGACATAATTTGCACTATTACATGTAAATTAAACATTTGATTCAAAATATGTTGGATAATGGGGAGATAATATTGGATGGTGGTGTTTCCACTTCTAATCACACCCTTGGAATCTATAAAAAACCCTTTCCCTAACATAACAACCAATCATAGTAGCAACAACAACAACAATAACCAGTTCAACACCAAAAACAATAGTTTCAACAACCAAGGCCAAAATAATAGAATCAAGAATAACAAAACCAATAGTGTTTAAATAATGAATAGAACCAAGGTCAAAATGACAACAACCAACAAACCTACCATATAGTTTCACATGACTACAACAAAGTTATACACCATATTGTAGGAGGTCATGTTAATACCATTTCCATCAATTTGAGACCAAATATCAATCAATAAAGGCCTTTTCCAAATAATTACAATCCACCAAATCAATTTAATTATCTTTCCTTGACCAAGGACTACATACAGGTGTACCAATGAGTAGGTATTACTAATTTTGGACCCTATATCGACAAACCATCATTGCCTTGTGACTATGCATAAGTGCACCAGCAATTAAGACTTATTCTATCTAGTCCCCCACTATCACCATAATTTGTTAGCAATCATGGTCTTATTTGTAATCTTGATTATGCAATCATAACTTAGAGTTCAAAGATTACCATCCTAGGCCCACAACCATTTTCCACTTTGCCCATCACCCAGCTAGTCATTCAGCCTCAGAATAAGCCATTTAATATTAACCAAGAGAAGAAATTTGACATTGTGGAACAATTGCAAAAGACACATATAAAAATATCTATTTTATATTTTTTATGTACTGTGATCTAAGAATTTGACTCAAGAGGATGACTAGTATGGTGTTAGTTCCAAAATGAAAACAAAATGAAATAAACACACTAATAACATAACATCTCTAGGCCTAGACACTAGGGAGATATTAGTTAACAAAAAAAATGACAAGAAAAACAAAAAATTAAGGAATAAAACACAAGAATTCCTTCACATTCCTTAGATTCTCTAAATGCCTTTGCAGTGGTGGCTTGCTCGGCTTGTGCTCATAAAGTCCTTAGTAATGGAAGCTTGACTAGCTCCATCTCTCCTTGGTACCTTTGGATTGTGGCTTGTCTTGGCTTGGAATCAATTTTTCATGGTAACACTAATTACAATGGCTTTTGGAATCATTTTTGCATTATAAATTTACATTATCAAGTCTTAGAAATGATGTGGTAAGGCTTTTTGAGAATGTCTAGAATCAACCTAAACCATCTATCTTAAGATTGAGATGTGTGGCTGAGGATTAATTTAATTTTTGGAATTAAGTTTATAATCATCCTCATCATGACATTAGAATAAGGGAAAATTAAGAAGCATGAATGGCATCATGGAAGGCACTGATGAGACATGGAGGGCATGAATCTTGATATTTATGGCATTTATGGCCTAAAGATGTCTTCCCAAGAAATGAGGTCACCTGATGATGTATTTATTAAAAACTCATTTATAAAAACAAGTATTTAACAATTTTCCATGGAATTATTAATTAGGCCTTGATTTAGGTTAATTATCTCTTAAGCATGATTAAGCACTTTGTGCCCAAATTGATTAAAATGCCTTGTTATTGGTCCAAAATTCAACTAGATTAGAATTGGAAGGTGATGTCAAATGTGTTGGATCCATATTCCCATTTAGGATGTTACCAACAAAAAATAACAAAGGCACATGTCTTGTGTAGAATATTTGATAGGAAAGAGCAATCCAAAGCACCTAGGTGTAAATTTGGCATTTTGACTCAAAATAAACTGATCAAATTTAGCTAGCCTATAAATTGCATTACCGCATTTAGTGATACCCTAGCCAAAATTGGTACTTGAATATATCCATTTCACATAATTTAGCATATTTTAGTGTTTGTAGGCCAAATTGTGTGTTTTAGGTGGAAATTGGCCAAAAACCCTAATTGGAGGTTATCAGTGGCCAGATTTAGGTTTTTATAGTTTTCCCCTATTTGGGAAGGCATTTCAAGCTATAAGCATAGTAACGTCTTCTCAAAGAATGAAAAGGTCTTGTATGCATATAACTGCAATGATGATAAAATAACTATATGATGCCCCCTCAAGGGGATGGTTGGCACAAGTAAGTCGATAAATGGTCCCTCAAAAAGAAAGAAGTGAAACAAGGGGACCAAAGAAAGGAAAGATGGTGGGGTGAAAACACAATGATATTGAAAAATTAGTCAAAATCATTAATAATATAAGTGGGACAGTGCATAATGGTTTGCCCAAAGGTGGTTATAAACATTGTACCCCAATAGTGGTAGCATGGTATGATAACATAATGATTTTCCCAAAGGTGGTTATAATCATTGAGAAGATGGAGCTACCCTAGTTAGGATAGACAAACAAGAGAATAACATGTCTCTGTATAGGGAAAAAATGTAAAATGGTGATAAAATAATGACTTGCCTAAAGGTGGTTATAATCATTGATAAATGTAGGTGGGATGGTGTGCAATGATTTTACCATAGGTAGTTATAATCATTGGACCCTGATTATGGAAAACATGATAAAATTGGCTGAAGATAATGATAACTTAACACAGAGGGTAATGATGAATTAAAATAACCTACTAGAAGGGAGATGCTCATCCAAACTAATAAAGGTTAAAATTCTTTCATGTTTAATTACTCTATTTGAGATATCATTAGGATGGAATTGAGATATCAATGTTGAAGAGATGCCACCATTATTGAATAGACTTCTTGAAGCTAAGGTTTTTTTGTAACACATGTCGATAGACATCATAACACATGAGGACTTAGCTAAAATATGCATCAGGATTGACTCCCTTAATCCAATACTCAATAAAAAATAATGCACCACTGATATAAACCATGATGAAAATGTAAACATATGAATATGAATGGATTCAAGTGTAAGTGTGGGCAAGGAATCACCCAATGAACACACACAAATTGAATCAAAGCAACAGTGCTGAAAGTAAACAAATAGATAGACAAATAAATAAAATAAGCAAAAAAAAACAAATAACCAATGAAATAGAAACCCTAATAACATTTCCTCTAGAAAAATAGGTGACAAATTAACAAATGAAAAAAATAGGGAAATAAAAGAAAAGGAAGAGGGTGGTTGAGCTATCTCTATATGCACTAGGTAAGTGGATGTTGCCTACATAGTTTTATGGATGTAATATCCAATAAAAACTTTAGGCCAAATGTAGTTCTCTTAGGGAATGGGAAGAATGTGATAATTGATGAAAACAAATAGAATGGATGTGAGAGAAAAAGAGGAATGGTCTTGAAAAATTTCAAGTGCATGAGAGAAAAATGCCATAAAGGATGGGGAAACTAAATGCCAAGTGATTTGCTTGTAACTTAGTAAGGGTTCCCAAAATCCTTAAGGCAATGAAGTGGTAAATGTTTTTTTTCTTTTTTCTAATGATTTTTAAAATTTTTTTGGAATTATTTGGGAGTGTCTCAACTCAATTGAGAATGATGAGACACTAAATTATTCAATCTTGTAAAATGATAAGAGCGTTTAAACTAAGGTTGCTCACAAAATGACAAGAGTGTGGCTTAGGTTGCTCGCAAAATGGCAAGAGCATGGATAAAGTTGCTCATAAAATGGTGAGAGTGTGGCTTAGGTTACTAAAAAATAGTGAGATCATGGCTTAGGTTACTTATAAAATGGTGAGAACATGGCTTACGTTGCTCACAAAATTGTGAGAGTATGGCTTAGGTTACTTGAAAAATGCTAAGAGCATGGCTTAGGTTGCTCACAAAATGGTGAGATCTTGGGGAAAAGGGTGACTGAGCTAACCTCTATAAGTATTGAGCACTATCTACATAGTCCCATAGTAGGACCTCAAGTTACTATAGTTCCACGCTTAGAGTGGAGGAAAGTGACTAGTATAGTAGTCAATTCAAACAAAATAGGCATAGTTGGTAAAAAGACATAAGATGGCATAAAAAGTGACAAGTTGGTATGTTAAGGCTTAATGTTTCCCCTAGTTTGTCCATAAGTGGTTATAACCAAGACACAATGACATAGATCAATGGTACTAATTTTCCCAAAGCTGGTTATAATTAGTAGTAAGACCGGTGGTAAGAAATAACAAATGAAGGATGCAACTACCAAAACTTTTGTCATATTATCCCAAAATATGATCTCTATCTAAAGAACTAGAACCAACTGATGAAATTGATCAGATACCTTGATGCTAAAAATGTATAACGAATGGAAAAAACCAAGGTCAAATGAGCTAGGGTTTAGAAGACACTGGGTTGATAGGTTAGAAGCAGAAAGTGGATATGGTGAAGAAGATAGATAAGGATGGTATTTGTACAAATAAGAATAGTGATAAAATGTCATAACTAAAATGGTCCCTACAAATAATACACCTTAGCACTCAAGCATAGTACTGCTTGAGATGAATAATATTCATCAACTCAAGAATTTCATCTCCATCTAGTGTGGTAAGCCTATATGCACCTGATCCATAATCTATAGTAATGATGAAAATCCCTATCTAGTTTGGTTTGAATTTCCCTTTATGTTTCTTCTCAGCCATGGTGTTCTTTTGGATTTATTTAAGAACAAGATCACCAAGTTCAAATGTTCTATTCTTAATACACCGATTATAGTGACCTTTGAGTCTGTTTTGATATTCTTGAAGATTATTGAGTGCAAATATGCATTTCTCATCCAATAGGTCTAGATCTTTTAGGCGAGCTACTCAATAGTCATGATCATCTAGGACATGCTTGAAAGAGATGTGTAGTAAAGGAAATTCAACCTCAATGGGAAATATGGCTTCGATATCATAAACGAGTGAGTATGGAGTGGCTCTTGTGGGGGTATGATGGTTGGTATGGTATGCCCAAAGGGTAGGGAATATCTGAAGGTGTCAATCACAATCAACATCATTGACAATATTTTTGATAATATTGACAATAGTTTTATTGGATGCCTCAGCCTAGCCATTACCTTAAGGGTAACATGCTATATAATTTTTTTGTGTGATGTTATATTTAGTACATAGCTGGTCTACATCCTTGTTTTTCAATGATCCTCCATTATTAGATATAATGTCAGAAGGGATACCATAATGGTAAATGAGATGGTTGAAGAGGAATTTAGAAATTTTATTTCTAGTCACGTAAGTAATTGGTATAGCTTCAACCCACTTAGTGAAATATTTGGTGGTGATAAGGATATGTTTATGGTCATTAGATAAAGTGGGGTTGATCTTCCCAATGAGGTCAAGTCCCCATATAAAAAATGGACATGGTGTCAACATCAATTTCAAAATTTTTGATGGGGAATGAATCAAACTAGCATGCCATTGACATTTGTCACACTTTTGTACATATGTAGTGGCATCTACGTCCATTGTGGGACAATAGTAACCAGTATGCAAGAGATTTTTAGATAGGACTACCCCACTAGATTGGGCTCCACATACTCCTTTGTGAATTTTTCTTAATGCTAATGCAGACTTTATTGAAGTTAAATAATGAAGCAAAGTTCCATTAAAATTGTGATGGTAAAGGGTAGATCCTAGTAAATTATAATGGGTGGAATGATGAATGAAGGCTTTGGTTTGTTTTTGAGATAGGTTAGGTGGTATAACTTGGTCATGAAGGTAGTTGTAAAGGTCTAAGTACCAAATATAATTAGGACCAATAATATCACAAATTATTATAATGGTTAAAGGTTCATGAGTTAGTGCTAACAAATTCTTGATGAGGAATTGATACTCTCTAGCTTTATCTATTTGTTGAATCAAAGAGCCAATAGTAGCCATGGCATCTACAGTTCTATTACTAACCCTTGGTATGTGCCCAAACTGAATGTTGGTAATTTTTTGTTTAAAAGTGTTGACCATGGCTTTATATGGAACTAACTTGTCATCTTTAGTTTGGAAATGATTTGTAACCTGATTGATGATTAACTATGAATCACCATAAACTTAGAGATAAGATATATTCCACTACACTACTTGTCGAAGACCTGCAATAAGTGTTTCATACTTGTCCATGTTGTTTGTACAAGAAAAACTAATTCTAAATGATTTAGGGATTAGATACCCTATGGTGTAATAAACAATAGGCCTACACCCGATCCATGTGTAGTAAATGAACCATCAAAATATAGCTTACAAGGCTACTCCTCAAGGGGTGTGTCAATGACGATCATGATGGATTCATCAAGAAATTGAAATGTGAGTGTTTGTGTGTCTATGAGAGGTGCTTCAACAAGTTGATTTACAAGAACTTGTCCCTTGATTACCTTCTGATTGACATAGTCTATGTAAAACTCACTAAGAAGCATGATTTATTTAGCCATTCTACCTTTTAAAGCTATTTTAGATTGTAGATACTTAAGAAGATCTAATTTTGAAATGATCATGGTTTTATTATTCAACATGTAATGGCATAGTTTCTAAGCTATGAAGACCATGGCTAGACATGCTATTTAAATAGGTGGATAGTTATGTTCATATATAACCAAGGTATGGCTTAAGTAGTATACATTGTGCTCTTTTCCATTATCATCATGTTGAGCCAAGAGTGCCCCTAAAGCAAGGTCAGTAGCTGATAGGTATAATAATAATGGCTTTTTCAGCATGGGAGGTAATTAAATAGGTAGATTAATAAGATAGTCTTTGAGCTATTGAAAAGCAGTTTGGTAGTGATCATCCTAGTGAAAGGCAACTCCCTTCTTCAAAAGGTGTGTAAATGGATGGAACTTTTTTGCTAACTGAGAGATGAAGCATCAAATTTACTAGATCTTACCCTAAAAACTATGGAGTTACTTTAAATTGGTTGGTGGTGGCATCTTAGTTATAGCATAGACTTTAGCCAGACTGACTTCAATACCTCTAGGAGACATGATGAAGCCAAGTAATTTTCTTGAAGTTACACCAAACACACATTTCTTTAGATTGATTTTGACTTTGTACTCTCATAATATTTCAAATATATTATACAACACTATTAGATGGTCAGCCATAGTTTTAGATTTTCCTAATATGTCATCGACATAGTCTTCAACAATATCATGCATCATATTATATAATATGATAGTCATGGCCCTTTGACATGTAACTCCAACATTATTAAGGCTAAATGGCATTACTTGGTAACAAAATGTTCCCCATGGAGTGGTGAATACTATTTTATGTTGGTCTTTTGGTGCTATTTTGATCTAGTTGTATCCTCAAAAGCCATCCATGAGTGAAAGCATTTCATAACCTACTATGAAGTTGATGATCCTATTAATATTAGGAAGGGAAAATCATCTTTAAGATAATCTTTGTGGATGTCTTGAAAATTAGTACAAATTCTAAATCCCTTCAAGCTTTTTACTAATAGGTACTACATTAGAGATCAATTCTGAGTAGTCAATGGATCAGATACATCTTACTTATAAGATTTTTTCCAACACTTTCTTTACCAATACAATAATGTGAGGATGCATCTTATGTAGATTTTGTTTTACCGATTTGATGTCATGATTAACCACAAGGTGGTGCAGATTCAAGGTGGGGTCTAAACCTAACACGTCTAAATAAGCCCATGCAAAGATATCTACAAATTATCTTAATAGAGCTATAAATACATAACATCCCTCCTCAGTGAGAGATGTGCCTAATTTTATCCATTTCAAGTCTAATGGAGTCCTGATATTTACCTCTATTGTATATTTAACTAGAAGGGTCGAACCATCTTCTAGGATAGTAGGTAATGGCTTGAATTGTTGGATTATGTCAGGGTCTTTCATTGGGACTTGATCTTGAATTTCTCCTAGGCATGATGAATTTGAGTCGCCTAATGGGAAATCTGGCCATGTGACAAAAATAGTTATAAATTAATGAAATATTTGATCAAATACTTGTTGTTGCTAAAAAATAAACTTAGATCCATAGGTAAGTTCATCATTGGTGGTCTCTTAGTGTAAATTTGAAGAAGAATGAACACCCCTATTTAATGGCACCTGAAATAAGTTTTCACCACTATACTAGCCATTATCTTTAGTTTTTCCCTAGTTAGAAAGTGCCTCAAAGAGGTTTTCACTTTGGGACCTCAATGTTTTACTTTTTTTGTTTTGGCTAAGGGTGCTCACTTTCTCTTCAAAATAAGCTTTAGGATCTAATGTGATTCAGAATCTTGATTTGTCATCTCCCAATAGAACATTGTCTCTAAGGCCTAAAAATTCACAAAATGCCTCATCATTTTGGAACTCATCAATCGGTAGATTGGATTCTTGTTGGTACCAATTTATATGTTGGGGATAACGTAATGGTAATGGGTTATGATGAGTGACCAAGGGAAGGGTACAAATGGAATTATTATGAAATAGGTTAGTTTCAACTAGGTTATCAAAAGTTAGGCTATGATCAGACTCTATTTCGCTATTAGCATCATCATCACTAGTCATTGGTGATGGAATTTGAATAAGATATGTGGGGTCACCCCCAGGTAGTTTAAATCTAAGTCCATAACATCTTCCATAATATGTCATAGAAATTGGCTTGATGGTTCTTTGTTGATTTGGTCTGAGGCCTCTCCCTTCATAATTATGATAGTCCATGGTCCTACTAGGAATAAGATACTTTGCACCTTTATAACAATCAGCTTGATTATTATTGTGTAACCATGATTCATCCCCTTCAAGAGGGTCAAGCTCTAGGCCAGATGCTAGTACAAATGTGATAGGTCCCTTATCTTGGCTCTTTTGTTGCCAATGCATATATGGGGTGACTTTAGGTCACCCAAAGGTTTTCAAATTCTGAGGAAGATTGGCAATATGAAATGTATCATGGGTCACATACTCTCTTGGTCCATTATATGAAATGGTGAAATGATTGGAATCTTTAGGAGGCAACATGTGGAAAAAGGAATCCAAGGTATTAGGATCTATGCAATTATCCAATAAAGGATCAATAAGTATAGCCTTTCCTTTATCCTGCTTGGAACTTGGATTCATGTCATATTGATAACTATAGCTTTGAAATTCAACCTCAAGATGCTTGTAGTGTTTATATGGGTGTAAATCTCTTGGAATATTCACTTCCATCCCTAAGTGGGAAAACTTGATACATTGTTGTAGCATTGATAGGAATACATGAATCTCATGTAACCAAGGCTTGCCTAGAAGTATATTATATGATAACTCAAGATCAAACACATGGCAAAGTGTATCATGGGTCAAAGGCCTAATGATAACTAGAAAACTAATGGTGCCTTATGGCTCTCTTTTTTGATTATCATAGGCTTTAATAGTTATTGTTTCTGGTTAGAGATCTATCATTATGTCCCACAGAGCATGACATTATGTGATCTAGGAATTTGACTCAAGAGAGGATGGTTAGTATGGTGTTAGTTCCAAAATAAAAACAAAATGAAATAAACACACTAATAACATAACATCTCTAGGCCTAAACATTAGGGAGAGCTTAGTTAAAAAAAACAAATGACAAGCAAAAAAAAAAGTAAGGAATAAAACACAAGAATTCCTTCGCCTTCCTTGGATGCTCCAAATGCCTTTGTAATGGTTGTTTGCTCAGCTTGCGCTCATGAAGTCCCTGGCAATGGAAGCTTGACTACCTCCATATCTCATTGGTAACTTTGGCTTATGGCTTGGCTTGGCTTGGAATCAATTTGACATGGTAACATTAATTGTAATGGATTTTAGAATCATTTGTGCATTATAAATTTACATTATCAAGTCTTATAAATGATGTGATAAGGCCTCATATTTATAGATTTTTGAGAATGCTTAGAATCAATCTGAACCATCCATCTTGAGATTGAGATGTGTGGTTAAAGATTAATTCAATTTTTGGAATTAAGTTTATAATTATCCTCATCATGACATTGGACGTAGGGGTAATTAAGAGGCATGGAGGGCATCATGGAAGGCATTGATGAGGCATGGAGGGCATGAATCTTGATATTTATGGCCTAAGGATGTCTTCCCAAGAAATGAGGTCACTTGATGATGTAGATATTCAACATTCATTTCTAAAAACAAGTATTCAACAATTTTCCATGGAATTATTAATTAGACCTTGATTTGGGTTAATTAGCTCTTAAGCATGATTAAACACTTTATGCTCAAATTGATCAGAATGCCTTGTTATTGGTCCAAAATTTGACTAGATTGGAATTGAAAGGTGATGTTAGATGTGTTGGATCCATATTCCCATTTAGGATGTTACCAACAACAAATAACAAAGGCATATGTCTTGTGCAGAAGATTTGATAGGAAAGAGCAATCCAGAGCACCTAGGTGCAAATTTGGCATTTTGACTTGAAATGAATTGATCAAAGTTAGATGGCCCATAAATTGCATTACCCTATTTAGTGATATCCTAGCCAAAATTGGCACTTGAATATATCAATTTCACATCATTAGCATGTTTTAGTGTTTTTAGGCAAAATTATGTGTTCTGGGTGGAAATTGGCCAAAAGCCTAATTGGAGGTTATCAACGGCTAGATTTAGGTGCCTACACATACATCAATAATCCATAGGGATATTTTAAATGAGTTACTTAGATAATCCAATATTTCAAGTGACGTATCCCGTAATAAATTCTAAGCTTTGGTTGGACACCTAGCTCCAGCCAAAGAAGTCACTTTCAGCCAAAGTGATATGTCATCATCTAAACATAGTGTCTTTAAAGGTCATCAAGCTTTTTATGTATACTATTGTAGATCTTCAAGTAGAGACCATAACCATCAAATCCTATGACAATGAGGAGCATGAATCATAAGGCACCAATGGTTTGCCAGTTTTCCTTGGGCTCTTGACCCATGACACACTTTGTCATGTGATATATCTTAATTTTTCATACAATATGATTTTGGGTAGACCTTGATTACATGAAATCTATGTAGTCCTATTGATGTTTCACCAATGTGTCATGTTCTCCCATTCAGGGATGGAATTTTTTATTCTAGGAGATTTGCATCCATACGAGCACTACAAACACCTAGAGGCTAAGTTCAAGAGTTATAACTATCATTTTGACATGAATCTAGTGGCCAAGCAAGATAAGGGAAAATTAATACTCCTTGATTCACTAGAGGACAACTGTATTGATCCTAATACTCTTGATTCCCTTTCTCATATGTCACCTCCTAAGATATCCAATCATTATACCATCTCATCCAATGGCATAAGAGAGTATTTAACCCATGATACCTTTCATATAGTAAATCTTCCACATAACCCAAAGTCCTTTAGAAGACCTAAAGCCAATCCACTTCATCCAGAATGGCAATAAAAGGGCAAAGGTGAAGGACCTATAATGTTTATACTAGAATCTAGCCTAGATTAGGACCCTCTTAAAGGGGACAAATCATGGTTGTGCAATGACAAGCAGGATAATTTTTATGAGAATTACAAGTATCATATTCCTAATAAGATCATGAAGAATCATGACTGTGAAGGAAGATGACTTAGACTAAACCAACAAGGAGTGCTTGGGCCATTTTCATGACCAAATATAAAGGACCCTATGGACTTGCATTTAACCTGCTTGGAGGTGACCCCATATACCTTAATATTTTTCCATCACCATCAACTAGTGATGATGATGCTATAAGTGAAGCAGAGTCTGATCATAGCCTTTTTGATGGCCCAGTTGAGACCAACCTATTTGATTCTCATTTTATTTATACCCTTAGAGTAGTCATTCATCACAACCCACTACCATTTTATTATTCTTAGATAATAGACTGGGACCAACAAGATTCCAATGTGTCGATTGATGAGCTCCAAAATGGTGAGGCTTTTTGTGATTTTCTTGGCCTTAGAGATAATATTTTGTTGGGGGAACATAAATAAGGGTTCTCAATCAAGTTGGATCCTGAAACCTATTTTGGATAATTGGTAAACACCCTTAACCAAAATCAAATAATTAAAACATTTAGGTCCCAAAGTGAAAAAATCTTTGAGGCACTTTCTAACTAGGGTAAAAGTAAATAAAAAGTCTAGTATAGTGGTGAAAACTTATTTTAGGCACCATTAGATGGGAGTGCTCAACCTTCTTCAAACTTAGCTCAAGAGATCACCAATGATGAACTTCTTTGTGAGTTTGAGTTCAATTTTGAAGAAAAATAAGATTTTGATCGAATCTTTCAAGAGTTTTCATAGTTTTTATTACATGGCCAAACTTCCCATTAGGGGAGTTTGATTCATCATGCTGAGGGGAACTTAAAGAGCTAGTCTTAGTATATGACTTTAATGTTTCTAATTAGTTCAAATCATTACCCATTGAGGATAGTTCAACCCTTCTAGTGGAAGACATAATATAGGTTAACATCAGGTCCCTAAATGACCTAAAATGGATCAAGCTAGGTACGTCCCTTACTAAGAAGGATCATGAAGTCCTTAGAACCCTTTTGAGGGAATTTATAGATATTTTTGCATGGGCATATTTTGATATGCTAGGTTTAGACCCCACCTTGGTTTTACACCACCTTGTGGTCAATCCTAATGCCAAACCATTAAAACAAACATTGCACAAGATGCATCCTCGCATTGTTGTATTAGTGAAGAAAGAGTTGAAAAAATTATTAGAAGTAGGATGTATTTTATGAATCGACTACTCAAAGTGGATCTCCAATGTAGTACTAGTTATCAAAAATCTAGAAGGAATCAAAATCTATATTGATTTATGAGATATAAACAAAGCTTTCCCTAAGGATGACTTTCCATTTCCAAACATTGTCATGATCATTGAATCCATAGTGGGTTATGAAATTCTTTCATTAATGGATAGATTTTTAGGGTACAACTAGATTAGGATAACACTAGAAGACCAATATAAGATAACATTCACCACTCTATGGGGAATGTTCTATTATCATGTTATGTCATTTGGTCTTAATAATATAGAGGCCACTTATTAGAGAGCCATGAAAGTCATATTTCATGATATGGTGCATAACATTGTCGAATATTATGTCGATGTTATTCTTGGAAAATAAAAGACCAAGGTTGATCATCCACCAGTACTACTCAAAATATTTGAAAGATTGCATGAGTAAAAAGTCAAACTTAATCCTAAGAAGTGTGTCTTTGGAATCACATCAGGAAAATTTCTTGGCTTTATTATGTCTCATTAAGGCATTAAAGTCGATCCAACCAAAGTCCAAGCTATAACAAAGATGAAACCACTAACCACATTGAAGTAACTCTAGAATTTATAGGGCAAGATCTAGTCCATCTAACACTTCATATCTAAATTAGCTAAAAAATGTCATCCTTTTACATATCTTCTAAAGAAGGGAGTCACATTCCACTAGGATGATCACTGCCATACTACTTTTCAATAGCTAAAGGACTATCTAACAAATCCACCTATTTTTTTTTGTCTCTTATGCTAGGAAAGCCATTTTTATTATATCTATGAGCCACTAACAATGCCTTGGAGGTACTTTTGGATCAACATGATGATAATGGAAAATATCATGCCATGTACTATTTAAGCCATACACTAGTCACATATGAACAAAATTATACACCCATAGAAAAATCCTATTTATACATGGTCTTCATAGCTCAAAAACTATGCCATTACATGTTAAATAATAAAAACATGGTTATTTCAAAAGTAAATCTGATCAAGTATCTACTATCTAAAATAGCTTTACAAGGCTTCATGGTCAAATGGATCATACTTCTAAGTGAGTTTGACATCAAGTATGTCAACCAAAAGCCATTAAAGGTCAAGTTCTTACAAATCAGCTTGTTTAAGCACCCCTTGCTGATATAGAGCCACTCACATTCTAGTTTCCTAATGAATCCATAATGACCATCATTGACACACCTTTTGAGGAACAATAGTAGAAGCTATATTTTGATGGATCATTCACAACACATGGATCAAGGGTAGGCCTTTTATTTGTTACACCATAGGGGGATATAATCCCTAAATCATTTAAGATTATATTTCCTTGTACTAACAACATGGCTGAATATGAAGCACTTATTGTAGGGCTTCACAAAGTGGTATAATGAAACATATCTCATCTCAAGGTTTATGGTAATTCTCAATTAATCATTTATCAGGTTACAAACCATTTTTAAACCAAATATGATAAGTTGGTTATGTATAAGGCCATGGTTGACACTTTCAAGCAACAAATTACTGACATTCAATTTATAGATATACTAAGGTCAAGTAATAGAACTGTAAATGCTATGGCCACTATTGGATCTTTGATTTGAAAAATAGACACAACTAAAGAGTATCAGTTCCTTGTCAAGAATTTGTTAGCACCATCTCATGAACCTTCAACTGTCATGATGATTTGAGATATTGTTGGCCTTATCTCTATCTAGTATTTAGACCTTTATAATTACCTCCATGACTAAATTATGCCACCCAACTTATCCTAAAAACAATCTAAAGCCTTTATCCACCAAATCACTAGTTATATCTTACTTAGATCCACCCTTTATTGCTACAATTTTAATGTAACTCTGCTTCATTATTTAACTTTGGTAGAATCTACACTAGCATTATGAGAAGTTCATGAAGGAGTTTTTGGAACCCACACTAGTGGGGAAGTATTATCCAAAAATTTCTTATGTACTGGTTATTATTGGACCATGATGGATGTAGATGTAGCTACATATATAAAGAAGTAAAAAAATGTCAACAACATGCCAATTTGATCCATAACCCAATGAAGACTCTAAAACCAATGTTGACACCATGGATATTTGCTACATGGGGCTTTGACATCATTGGGAAGATCAATCCCACCTCATATGATAGCCATAAACATAACCTTACCACCATCAAATATTTCACTAAGTGGGTTGAAGTTATACCCCTCACTTATGTGACTGGAAAACAAATTTCCAAGTTCATCTTTAACCATCTCATTTTCCAATATGGTACCCCTTCCAACATTATATCTAATAATGGAAGATAATTTAAGAAAAAAGATGTTAAAAATCTAGGTACTAAATGTAACATCATGCAACATTTCTCCATGGCATATTACCCTCAAGGTAATGGTCATGTTGAAGCATCAAACAAAACAATTGTCAACATTCTCAAAAAGATTGTCAATGATGCTATTCATGATTGACTCCTTTAGATATTTTGTATCCCTTGGGCATATCATACAAATCACTATACACCCATAGGAGCCACTCCATATTCACTTATTTATGGTATTAAATACATTCTTCCCATTAAGGTTGAGTTGCCATCTCTATGCATCTCTTTCAAGCATGTCCTAGATGACAATGACTATCAAGTAGCTCACATGCAAGAATTAGATCTACTTGATGAGAAACACATGGATTCAGTGAATAATCTCTAAGTCTATTAGAATTGAATTCTAGGCCACTACAATTGACATGTGAAACATAGAGATTTGAACTTGGTGGTCTTGTCTTTTAAGAGAACCAAAAAAATACCACAGCCAAAAAGAAGCATTAAGGTAAGTTCAAACCCAATTGGGTTGGTCCTTTCATCATTATAAATTTTTTTGGAATAGAATCATATAGGCTTGGCATAATAGATGGAAACAAACTTGATGAGATGATGAACATTATCCACCTCAAGTGATATTATGCTTGAGTGACTTGGTGTATTGTCTATAAAGACTATTTCAAGTTGTATCATTTTATCACTCTTCTTCTTTGTACTATACCATTTTACCATCCTAACATCCTATCAACCTATCACTTTCTCCTATCACTTATCCATTTTACCATACCTTCCCCATCAAATAAGTTCATTTCTCCCTCCCTACCCATACCTATGACCTTGGTTCTATTCCATTCATTCCAGAGCTACATTCAACAAAAGGATTCAGATTTAGTTTCAATAGTTTTTCAAGCATTCAAGGTAGAGGCAGTATTTTGGAGTAGTAAGATATTAGTTTGGAAGTTGCATCCTTCATTTATTATTCCATTATCTCTATCAAGTGTCCCTAATTGTAATCACCTATGGGAAAATCAATGTCTCGCTAGTCTTGCTACTAATTATAACCACCTATGGGCAAATTAGTATCATTGACATATGACTTTGTTTCCTAAGTTATAACTGCCTATGGGCAAACTAGGGGAAACACTTGTTTCTCATGCATTGATGTACCAAATAGACATTTCCTATGTCATACTATGCCTTTATACCAACTATGCCTATTTTTTTTGAATTATTTGCTATGCTAGTTAGATTTTTATGTTGTAAGGTGAAACTATAGTGACTTGAGGTATTATTTTTGGACTATGTAGGTAACACTCAATACTTGTTGAGGTTAGCTTAGTCACCCTAAGCCATGCTCTCTCCATTTTATGATCAACCTAAGCCATGATCTTGTCATTTTTTGAGCAACCTAAGCCACATTCACCATTTTATGAGCAATCTAAGACATGCTCTCATTGTTTTATGAGTAGCCTAAGTAATGCTCTTGCCATTTTTTGAGTTGGGAATATTTAGTAGCTCATCATTCTCCATTGAGTTGAGATACCTAGAAAATTAAAAAAAAATTGTAAAATCATTTAAAAAAACCAAAAACATTGACCACTTCTTTTCCTTACAGATTTTGGGAACCCTTACTAAGTTACAAGCAAATCACTTGTTCCTTAGTTTCTGCATCCTTTTTGGCCTTTTCTCCCATGCACTTGCCATTTTTTGAGTTCATTATTCTTATTCTATCTCATCCATCATGTTTATTTTCTTTAGTTATCATTTTCTTCCTATTTCTTGGGAGAACTACATTTGGCTTGAAGTTTTTTTTGGATATTATGTCCATGGAACTATGTAGGCAACATCCACTTGTCTAGTGCATATGGAGATAGCTCGGCCACCCCCTTCCTTTTCTTCTATTCATCCCATCATGTTTATTTACTAAGTTGTCACCTATTTTCTAGGGGAAATGTTCATCGCATAGATTTAAGTCATGTTATTTGTACTAACATTAGGACTAACTATTATTTGTTTCTTTATTTGTTTTGTTATTTGTTTTTTTTTTGTTATTTGTTTGCTTTCAACACTGTTGCATTGATTCAGTCTATGTGTGTTCATTAGGTGATTCTTTGTGCATTTATACTTGAATCCATCCATAATCATATGTTTACATTATCATCATGGTTTTCATCATTGATGCATTATTTTCTTTGAATATTGGATCTCGAGAGTTAGTCCTTATGCATCTTTTGGCCCAGTCCTCATGGTTTTCTATCATGAAGCTTACCCTCAAGTTCTACAAAAAAAATCAAATTCAAGAAGTCTACTTATCAATGGTGGCATCAACATCTCCTCGACACCAACAACCCAATCATATCCCAAATAGAGTAATTAAACAACAAAATAATTTCAACCTTTGTTATTTTTGATGTGCATCTCCCTACTAGTAGGTTATCCCAATTCATCTTTATCCTCTATATAAAGTTATCGACATCATATTTACCATCATCAGCTGATCAATCATGTTTTCCATAATCAAGGTCCAATGATTATAACCACCTATGGGCAAATCATTGTGCACCATCCCACCTGCATTTCTCAATAGTTATAACCACATTTGGGAAAATCATTATGTTGTCACCAAATTTACTTTATTTTTTCCTAAAAAGGGGCATGTTGTTATATTGTTTATCTATCCTAATTGGGACGACTCCATCTTCTCAATTATTATAACTACCTTTTGGGTAAATCATTATGTTATCATACCATGTTGCCACTATAAGGTACAATGCTTATAACTACCTTTGGGCAAACCATTTTATACCATCCCACTTATATTCTCAATGACTTTGACTTCTTTTTCAAATTCATTGTGTTCTCACCCCATCATCTTCATATATTTGGTCCCCTTATTTTGCTTCTTTTTTTTAGGGAGTGTTTGTTGACCTACTTGTACCAATCATTCCCTCAAGGCGACATCATATAGTTCATCCATTTTTGTTGAATTTGTAGGCATATAGGACCTTTTCATTCTTTGATAAGATGTTATTATGCCTATAACTTTTAATGCCTTCCTAATAGGGGAAAAATGTAGACACCTAAAAGTGGCCACCAATAACCTTCAACCAAGTTTTTGACCAATTTCTATCAAAGTATCACAATTTGGCCTAAAACACTAAAACACATTAAAATATTTTAAATTCTCATATACAAGTGCCAATTTTGTCTAGAGTATCATTAAATGAGGTAATGAAATTTATGAGACAACTAACTTTGATTAGATCATTTTGAGTCAAAATAACATTTTTGCACCTAGGTGCTCTAGATTGCTCTTTTCTATCAAATTTCTTAGACAAGATGCATGCCTTTGTTATTTTGTGTTGACAATATCCTAAATTGGATAACAGATCCAACACATATATCATCACCTTTCAATTCCAATCCAACCAAATTTTGACCCAATAATATGACATTCTGATCAATTTGATTAATTTGTGCACCAATGGCCAAGATTTACATCAAAGTTGACTAATCATGCTTAAAAATAATTAATCTAAATCAAGAGCATAAGTTAATTTTCCATGTAACTTTTTGAATATTTCTTTTTGGAAATTGATATTGAATAACTGCATCATCAAATGACATAATTTTTTGGAAAGACATCCCTAGGTCATAAATGCATAAAATATTAGGACTAAGCCCTTCCATACCTATTTAATGTCTCTTTATATTAAATATTTATGAGTGAATTTATTAAATTTGGCCTCCAAAATTGAATGGATCCTTAGCCACACATCTTCATCTTGAGATGGATGATTCAAGTTTTTCTTTTATCATATTGCAAAATCTATAAATACGAGGCTTTGTCTATTGATTTTTAATCTTTCTTGGTATAAACTTATAATACATATATAATTACAAATCCTCATGCATATAGTGTTGTAATTCCCAATTATTGAGAGAAGCTTTACACAAGCCAAAGGTGTCAAAAGGAGATGAAGGTAGCCACACTCCATTGATGAAGATCTCTTGAAGCATAAGCCAAGCAAGCTAAATAAGGAGCCTTTTAGAGCAATCAAGGATTTGATAATAAATTTGTATTTTGTGCTCACATTTCTCATTTATTTCTATTTTGAGTTGTGTTTTAAAATGGTTTTTCCTCATTAAGCTCCTCCTAGTGACTAGGCCTAGAGATATTATGCTAGTTAGTATGTTTATTTTATTTTATTTTCATTTTAGAACTAACACAATACTAACCATATTATTTTGAGTTAAATTCCTAGTTTACACCTACCTCACCCCTGCATCCACATCCATGTCCTCTCCTCCACTAGCTACCAATTTTCATGCTCAATCAATCCATGGTCTTAAACATCATGATCTGATCTTTAGTCTCTTAACTAGCAGTCCTCCTCCTCCTCTCCCCCTTGAATCTCTCGCATGATGTGCCTAAATTGTGAGCACTACTATAGGATCTATTGGGTGAGGGAGTCTAAAATATTCTAACAAGTGTGTCACTAGTTACAACTCTACCCATTAGGTGTAGTGTCCCATGATCTGCACTCAAGCCAACCTTGATGCCATAGTCATCCAACTCAACCAAATCATAGAAATATGTGCATAGGGATGCCACATGATCTCTCCTCATATGAATATCTACAATTTTAGCACATAGGGAATAGCCCACACTACCTAATCATGTATCTCTCTCATAACATGAGGTAACCTATCATTGACCACATAGGACAACCTAGCTAAATGATACACCAAGAACCTCTTATATATCTAGGTGCTCAGTAATCCCACTAGACTTATGGTATTTTTTCCTTTGGATAACATCCCATACATATCATACATGAGATGGAACCAGATGATAGAACAAAAATTATAGAGTGACCCTTGATCTAAAATAGACTCATATAAGGCTATTGTATACATCATTACCTTATTATTTGACTTATGACATAATAGTCATGTTATCACAAGTCCAATCAGATCCTTCTAGATATTTGGAATCTATGTGGTATAAACATCAAACAAGATCATCCTCAAACCTAGGTAGATCTTATTTGAGCATGTTACCCATTAAATTAATACTCATCTCTCTTCCAAAGCATTTGGTATCCCTATGATCACTAGTGTCCCCTATAGGTAGTTTACGCAATGCATGGATGTCCTCTAATGGGATACCTACCTCTATGGTATCCCCATCCACCACCCATTAAAAAGTTTCGGTTAACCATTCCCATTATTCAATTAACATGATAATGAGATCAACACTTAATGGGATGCATCTCATCTTCATGATGCCTCCTAGTTCTAATGTAACTAATCTATCTACATCCACATCATTCAGGTGCTCTATCAAATTGGGTAACTATAAGGCATTAATCAATCACCAAAATCTTTGATATCTCTAAAAAATATTAAACAACAAAGGATGCATTAGATCTCCATATCACTCACAATCAAAATACATACTTAAACATTTCACACAAATAAATTAGTTTGTTCTAATTTATTCATTTTATATCAAATTGACGTATTTTAAGTTGCATCAACCTCTTTAGTACTAAGTCAACCACTATGAGGCTTAATAGCACTATATTGGCCCCTTCTAGCCTCTACAGTACTAAGTCATCTACTTACTTAAAAACTAAGTCAACCCATTCATACTAAGTCAACCCCTTAGTTTTTACCTTAACTAAGTCGGCCACTTATTACTAAGTCAACCCACTAGTTTCTTATCTTTTGCAAACTAAGTCTGTAGACACCTAAAACTAGTTACCAATAACCTTTAACTAGGCTATTAACCAATTTCTATCAAAGCATCACACTTTGGCCTAAAAACACTAAAACACATTAAATGATTCAAATTTTTGTATATACAAGTGCCAATTTTGGTTAGAGTATCATTACATGAGGCAATGCAATTTATGAGTTAACTAACTTTGATCAGATCATTTTGAGTCAAATTGACATTTTTGCACCTAAGTGATCCGGATTGCTCTATTCTACCAAATTTCTTGTATGAGGCATGTACCCTTGTTATTTTATGTTGAAAACATCCTAATTGGGATAACATATGCAACACATCTAACATTGCTTTCTAATTCCAATCCAGTCAAATTTGAGCCAATAATACAACATTCTGACCAATTTGATTAATTTGTGTACCAATTTCTAAGATTTACACCAAAAGTGATAAATCTTGTTTAAGATTAATTAATATAAATCAAGAGCTTAAGTTAATTTTCCATGTAACTTGTTGAATATTTATTTTTAGAAATTGATATTGAGTTTCTACATCATCAAGTGACATCATTTCTTAGGAAGACATCCCTAGGCCATAAATGCATAAAATATCAAGATTTACCCTTCCCATGACTTATTATTGCCTTCCATTTATTTAATTTGGCCTCCAAAATTGAATAGATCCTTAGCCACACATATTCATCTTGAGATGGATGGTTCAGGTTCATTCTAAGCATTTTGCAAAATCTATAAATAGGAGGCCTCACACTCATAATTTTAAGATCTTTTAAGCCAAAATTACCATGTCCAAATAGTTTCAAACCACATATTGATGTAGTGAATCATGCCTAAATATTGAGCCAAATCCATCACAAGCCAAACCAAAGGTGCCAAGAGGAGATGAAGGTGACCATAATCCATTGATGAAAATATCTTGAAGCGCAAGCTGAGCAAGCCAAAGAAGGAGCCTTTGGAGAAATCAAGGATTTGGTAAGAAGTTTGTGTTTTGTGTTCACATTTCTCTTTTTTTTCCATTTCTAGTTGTGTTTCAAATGGTTTTTCCTCACTAAGCTCCCCCTAGTGACTAGGACTAGAGATGTTATATTAGTTAGTGTGTTTTTTTCATTTTATTTTCATTTTGGAACTAACATGATACTAACCATCCTCTCTTGAGTAAAATTCCTAGTCTACAAAGTTTACCTGTCGACCTTATTCTTTCATTATGATGAATTTTTGACTAATTACCATAAATTCCTTGGGAATTTATTGCTCCAAATCCTTCCTACCCAATACTCCATTTGACCCCTAGTGTCCCTAAAAATTTCCTAGGGTTCATTTTGGTATCTAGATTTTGCCTAATTGTCCAATTTCTACAAATCACTCAATTTCAAATAAAAATACTCAAAAAATTGATTTTTTAGTTGATTGCCTATGTTGCACTTGCTGCAGCCACAATGTGTCCTCCCTATCTCAATTTTCATTTTCTCACTATCCTAGCTCTCTAGGCTCTCACTAGGTATCTCAGATCTCTATTTTTCTTAGAATAGTAAATAATACTAAATGAATTATTTTTTGCCTTGTTTATATTTACTATTTAAAATTATTTACCCTTTAAATATTTATTGTTAGATTTATTATTTTGATTGTATATTTGTCTCTACTAGCTCTTTTTCCAAACCATAAAATGTTCTAGAATCCTAACATCATAGAGAATATTTTAAACTATTATATGCCTCTACTACAAGAAATTTGATTTTTCACTCTTTTTTCCTAATATCTACAGGTGCACCTAATGTTACTCACATTGGACACCTTCATATCTCTTGCATATCCTTCTTTATCTACATTTCTAAGGTAAGTAAAGGTACGTATTTTTATATTTTGTCCTTTAATTTATCTTATTTTTTCCTTACTACACTTTATTTAGCTTTAGTGTTATGTGTTTCTATGTTCTTTTCCTGAAGCATCATCCCCTATTACACCTATGTGACACGTGATGAGCTTTGAGTGGGGCACATGTATACACATAATATTTTCAAACTTTATCAATTACTGGCTCTCTTCATCTTACAAGAATTTATTGAGTCTTAATCTCTTTGAGTGCATGCCTTAAGGAGTGCACCGCGAAAGAGGTGGGTAGACCATTGGTGCTTCACAAGATTGTTATCCCTTTTTTCTACTTAATATCTACACATTTATCTACTAGAAACCATTCTCCTAAGTTTCACCTCCTATTTTTCACCCTCTTTTAGTGATTTACCACCTTCATTAACCCTTTTCCTAACCTAAACCCACTTTTGGCAATTTACATGACTATGTCAGCTACATCAACCCTGTATTATTATTTACAAAAGCTTACTAAGAACTAAGTCATTTATGGCTGACATAGTTCTTTAACTAGTTAGTTTTTTTCTAATTTTAATACAAGGTCCATTGGGTTGACCTTATCAGCCTAAAATTTTGGAAGGGTTTAAGGTTTAGATCCACCTATATAAACACATTCATTTCCATCATTTATCAAAAAGAGAAGAAGTAAGATATATTATGCATCTACTTATCCACCATTATACTTGAGGAACAAGATTAGGGTTTCATACTTTATTTGGAGATACATATTTTATATTATAGAGAAGTCTTTTGAATGCATTGATAGGCTATGTATCCTAGATTTGATTTATCCTTGTCATCCTTACATACAACAATAGCCTCTTTTGAAGAACCTTAGCCAAGGGAGAGATAGAGGTTTGGCAGGTTCATCTTCAAAGGTAAGTATTCCTAACTTTGTTCCTCCTTTGTAAGAGTAAAAAGATATGCATTTTTACTTCTCGTCCATGCATTAGGATTCCATGTACATGGACATGAGTATATGTATTATATGCATATTTAATTTTAATGTTTATTACCCCCACTTTGTGCCACAAGCTTTGATGAGCACTAGATTAAATTTTGCTTTACTTGTTATTAGTTTAGTGAATATAAAAACATAGAACCTACTTAGGGTTATCGTGTATTTTTGATTGAATAGAGGCTTTGAAACCCTCCCTAGTGATGTTATTGTGGTAAGAGATCCCTTGGATAGGTCTAGCAAATCCATATTGGTTATGACCCTAATTATCTAATGTATCCTCGATTGAAAGTGTAAGCAGGATTTATCTTCTCTGAGCAAGGATGGATTTGTAGATCTGATGCATTTACCATTGCATACATATTCTATCTTCAAGGTAATAGGTAACACTTTGGGATATTATTTGATAATTATTGATAATACAATGCATTATCAACACATTTTTTATGCCAGGATCCATGTTCTTATAAATTTAATCAACCTTATTCCTAAAAATATTACATTGTAATTTGGGGAAAGGATTTGGGAGTAAGAAGTTGATTGTGAGAACATTCCTTTTGGGAGTAGAATTTTCCATTAGTATGGGAATTTTTTCTAAGGATTGAAAATTTTCTAAACCTGAAAGCTCCCATGTTTCCCCTGATAAAGAAGTTTTTTAGGAACCTAAAAATAAGCATACTTCTAAACCCAAGAGCTCTAAATTTGGGCCTTCCCCTTTTGAAAATTGTATTACCTCCTTATCTATTGATGACTTATAGAAGAAGATAATGATTTGTTTATGTAAATTAATGTGATTAAAATTTAGTTTACCAAATAACCTCCTCTTGACCCTTTTGACCAAGGGAAATGATATGTTAGTGATTCTACTTTTCCAATAGTGTATAATCTCATCACTTCTTCTCAAACAGATACCTACCTATTTAAAAAAGATAAATTAGATAGTTCTACAAAATAAGTACAAATTTAGATGATATTTTGGATGATTCCCCATTTGTGCATTAGTCCCCTACTCACCATCCTTGAATATACCTTTTGTTTCAAATCCAAGTGGAATTAGTCAAGCCTCAAATAAGAAGATGAAGATGGATACTAATCAGAAAGCTAGAAGGAAATCTAAAGTGTGCCAAATTTAGAGGGAAAGATAAAAAAAAATCTCTTCATGAAAGGAAAAGAGATATCCTAGGCATTCAACCATATTTCAACATGAAATGCATCTCATGGAACATCAAGGGTATTAAAAATATCCCCTCTAAATGCAATGAAATTATCAAGATGATAAAAGCTCATAGTACTCATATGCTTTTTCATAGGAAGCTAAATTCTATAGAGATATTATGAATACTTTGGCTAAGAACATTTGGCCAACTACTAATATTTTGTCAAATGACTCTTAAGGAGATTTAGGGGGCATTTTTTGTTTATGAAATCCTAGGGAAATTGTGATGATTGACTATGTGGCTATGCAAAGAATCATAATTATCCTTTCTCAAATCAAATACTTAATTGGCAAGTATTATTTATCAACATGTACCTCTCCATCGGTTTGGAGGAAAAGAAAAATAAATGGACAATCAAGAATATATCATTCATGTCTTTCCTGGAGCTTGGTATTCTATCATATATTTAGATGAAAATGTTGGGGGCAATATGAAACTTGATGCTAACTCTAACCTTATGAAAGAATATATTTCTACTCTTAATCTCATGGACAATAAGTCAAATACTGGGTTCTTGACGTGGTCTAATCAAAGATCAGGTAATGATTATATTTCATAAATATTGGATAGATTTTTATTAACAGGGGAGTTTCTTATCTCTAGGTAAGTCTACCATTATCAATAATTTTGGGTTAGACTACTGGCTAGTTATGATAAAAATATGGAATTAGCAGTGCTTGAAATCTCCTTTTCATTTCCATCTAATGTGGATTTGGCATGTTTATCTTTAGAACAAAATTTAGGCTTAGTCAAAGAAGGGTAAGCCTCATTATGGCACTAAAATGTATAAATTTGTGAAAAAAAATCAAATTTGTAAAATCCTAACTTATGAAGTGGAATTGGAATGAATTAGGGCATATCCAAATTAAAAAATAAAGAGATTTTTTATAGGCTAGAAAAATTCATTGAAACTATTCGTTTGGGAAACATAACTAAAGATCTCAAACAAAAGGAACTTGATTTGATTAATAAAATGGAGGAATGGAATCTAAGAGAGGAAATCATGAGGAAACAAGAATCTAGGATTAAGTGGCTTAAATAGGGAGATAAAAACTCTTTCTCTTTTCACAAATCCATGGTTATGAGATGATATTTTAACTTTATTTATTATTTGGAATCAAATGATGTAACTCATGAATTCTATTCACAGGGTATATTGATCATAATCTCAACTTCTTTAATCAACTTTTTTTTGTTATTCCTTTAGATTTTAGTACACCGGATCTGATTATTTTGGAGATTCCTAATATTATTTTAAAATAAGATAATAAATTTATTATGAATAATATTTTCATGGATGAATCAAAAAGTGTTGTCTTCAATGGATTAAAGTAAAATATCCTAAGTTAGGTGGTTTCCTATTGCATTTTATACAAAATTATGGGACATCATTCACAAAGACATACTAGAGGTAGTGGAATAAGCTAGATTAACCAAAGTCATCCTTAATCATATCAATAAAACTTTTCTTACCTTGGTTCCTAAGCCATAGGAGGTAAGGAACATCTATGGTTTTCATTACATTTCTCTTTGCAATGTCTTATACAAAATAATTTAAAAAATCATATCCAATAGATTGAAACCCCTCCTCCACAAAATTATTTCCCCTAAGAAAGGAGGATATGTAGAGGGTAGATAAATCATTGATGATATTGTGTTAGCTCAAGAATCTGTTCATTCCATGAAACTCTAAAAGTCTTTGGCTATGTTTATTAGATTATATATTTCTAAAGCATATGAAAGGGTTGATTGGGATTTTTTATTAAGAATGGTTAAGTGTTTTGGCTTCATATAAGAGTGGATTAGTTGGGTGAGAGGATGTATTTCTTTATTATCTTTTTCAATTTTGGTTAATGGTATGCCTTCTAGTCTGTTTGGATCTTCTAAAGGTATTCGACAAGGAGACCTTTTATCTCCTTATTTGTTTATCATACTTATAGAGAGATTGGGTAGAATTATTTCTAGAGGAATATAAGAGATAATTATTAAAGGTATTACTCTAGCACATGATCTTAACCTGATGATGAATTTTTATTTTGTGGATGATTCTTCTTTGCTAGGAAGGGATTTGATTTAATGAGCTTCAAAATTCAATAAGAATTTACACCTCTTTAATGCTACAATTAGGCAACTCATTAGAAAATATAAATTAAATATTTTTCCTTTCACACATCTCCAAGATAAGAATCTATTATTCTAGATAAGCTTTATTTTCATAGAGCTTCATTTCCTATGATCTACCTAGGAATTCCCCTTAAGGAGAGTAGGATTTCTAATTTTAGCTAGTTGGTTGACATGTTAATATCCAAAATTTATAAGTGGACTCACAAATGGATATTTATGGGAGGCCACATTACCTTGATTAATGGATTTATGCAAGCTATCCCATTTATTTTTCCTAGATATTGCATGTCCCTAAGGCCAAATTCAAACAAATTGATAAAATCTACCACAAAGTTTTGTGAGAAGGGCCTTAACACATCAAAAAATGGTGTTTGGTGAAATAGACTAAGATTTGCCTCCATAAGCATGATGGTGGTTTATTTTTCCACTTAGCCAATATAAATGGTCAAGATTTAGTGGAAAAGATTTATTGACATCTTCTTAAGTTTATTTCTAAGCTCTAGATGCAAACTTGAAGGGTCAAATATACAGGTAATAAAATTCTAGATCAAATTGTCTAATTTTCCTTTCCTTTAGAGGCTCTCCTATTTTATTTATCCTCAAAGTTGGTTAGGCTATGATCAAGAAAAAATTATTTTGGATCATTAATAACGGAGCATAGTCCTAATTTTTTGGATGGTATCCCTCTCTTGTTAAATAATATTCCCATTTCCATGTGATTATGGAAAAAATGCATCAAGCTAACTAGATCACAATTTCAAATTATTTTAGGTCAACAAAAAGTGGGTGATTGACAGGGAATGAATTCCCATTGAAGATTGGTTGATTCAAATTCTAATAGATCATAAAAACTAGCTGTTTCATATTCTTAAGGAGAGAGATCTTTCTTACCTTGATGACATTGACATTTTGGTTTGGGTAGGTAGCCGTAATGGAGATTATACTATGGCTGATGGTTATCACACTCTATCCTATTTACTATTAGTCCTTGAAGATGATATTTACATAATTATGGAATAATAATATTTGGTCTAAAGGCAGGTTTTTTCTCTAGTTAATCCTTTATGGTAGAGTTATTTCAGGATATAAACTTATGAAAAATACTTAAATAGTCCCTTTAGATGTGATTTGTGCCATAATCATGAGGAAACTATGACTAATTTATTATTTTTTCCCCTTCTTCATTGAGTTGTGGTAACATTTGGTAAATCCCTTAGGTATTTTTTGGACATATTTTTCATCTCTAATTAAACCACTTCAAAATTGGTGCCACATTTTTTAGTTTGATGTTTTTTCCAATTAGATTATGTGGTATGGAATTAGTCTCTTATTGTGTAACACTTAAAATGAACATAATTATAGGATATTCAAATAGGAAATTACTGATAGTGGTTGAATTTGGAAATGGACCTTTGACAATATTAGAGAATCAATGATGCATATATTGAAACACCTTAGTGTTCCCTCCAAGTGATGAATGTTTATTCTTCAAGATCTACACATTATTTCCTCTCCTCTTCAACCCCAAATTGTTCTCTCTCATTAGAATCATTATTTCACTCACATTATTGGTTTTAATCAGATTCATATGGATGGTGCTTCAAGGTAGAATCTTAGTTAGGATAGCATTAGAGGTATTGGTTAAATTTTTTATAATTTCATTTCATTACTTTTCTCAACTATAATTAGTGTTTCTACTAATAATTTAACTGAAGGACAGGCTATTATTGAGTGTCTTACAATAACTTGGAAAGTGGGGTGGAATAACCTTTAGTTGGTTATTGATTCTAAGTTTTGGGTTTAATTGATTTTGGAACCTAGCCTTAATACTTCCAAGGATTGGAGAATTCTAATAATTTTCCAAAAACTTCAATGTCTTCAACAATATTTTGACATGATTATCTAACATACTCTTTAGTAGAATAATAAAGTAACTGATGTGCTTGATAATTGGGATCTTGATCAATCCAATGTCAATGATATGCCACCCTTCTTTATGGTGGTTGTCTAAGCTGAGAGATGAGGTTTTATGAATGCTTGCCTTGGACAATCACAACACTGGTTTCTCAAGTCTCCATTGGTCTTTATTTTTCTAGATTCTAGAGAATGTTGTTAATTTTATCATCTATTTAGTTGGTTGTTAATTTATATCCTTATTTATTTGTGGTGATGGGGATTTCTTACACTTTTTATATTTTTAGGAATCTTTTTGGTTTTTATCTTTTGACTACAGTTTTATGCATGAGCCTTAAGTTATCAGTCTTATTGGTATCTTGGCCATTACATGCATGACATGGTAACTAATTTTATTATGGCTAAGTATGCTTAGTCTTATTGGTATTATTTGATCATACTTAAGGAGGTAGTTAAGGTGCAAACCTTGGGTGATTTTGGTAGAAGAGATACCCATGCATCCTTGGGTCTCACCTGAATGTGGCATCTCTCTTGAGATGTTTTTCATAGAACAAAATAAAAAATTGTATATAGTGTTTTTTAGCACTAAAATGTCATATCTAATTTTTAGTTTCATTTTTTGAATATTTTTTGTCCTTGGTTTGAATATAAAACATAAACTAAAAATATGATCGGAGACTTTGGTATTTGGAAATTTGGATATTGATAGTTGACTCTACATATATTATCATTTTTTAAAATATCACAATAGTGGTGTTGTTGTTAAATAGTTTATATGTTCGTTGATTGATTTCATTTCCTTTCAACAATGTATAATGGGTGGCCTAACTAAAAAAATAAGTGAATCTATATGATTTTATTTACCTAGTCTAACTAGGTAATAATCCTATTCATCTTTTGAGAAATTATTTACATAACATGGTTTTATGGTGCAAACTTTGAATTTAATATTTCACCTTTAAAATAAAAAATTCTACGTTTTGAGAATCTATGTTCTTTCCAAGTTGATTGTAAGTGAGTCTTGGTTATGAATACATATGATTGGGATACTCTACATTTGTCACATTATGTCACTGGAATAATTGTTGGTGAATGCTTAAGGTATATTTTCTAAAATTTTAGATTGTATTTCTATTTTCATGATTAAGTATTATTTCAAGAGGATGATATTAAAATAAGGTAAGTACATTTTTTTTTTGGGCGGGTGGGGGGTGGGGGTGAGAGAAATGGGGTCCTTAGATGATATGTTTTATCTAAGAAATGATTAAATTGAACATGTACAAGTTATTAGATATGTCTACACTCAAATTTTAAATATAACATAAGAATATAAATTAAAGTATTACAAGTTTAGTTTCTAAAATATTAATATGTTTTTTAATATAGTGAAGTATAAGTGTGTAAAATATTTTAAACTCAAAGAAGTGCTCACTTTTTTGAGAAAAACATAGTAAATAATCAGTTGTGTCCCCCTTAATCATTGCCTCCCTACCCACACTTTGTATGGCATTGTTTAATTTATTTTTGAAACCTTTCGGTGATTGAGATAAGAACATTAGTTTATAACATATGTTTATTTTTTGAATATTTTTTAGAATATATATTTTCAATAATTTTATAAAAAACAAACTATAAAGATAATAAATAATGGATAATCGACGTTCCTTCCAACAACTTCCCAAAAATTAATCATAATTATTCCTTAAGATTAATGATAATTAGGTTTTTTTCTTACATATATGGAATTAGGATTATTTTATAACCCCCTCTTTTTAATTTGGATGAAAATAATGAAAGATACATAAATAACTCTACCCAAGTAAATTTTTAACATATAGGGGCATGCAAAGAGAGATTTAGATTTGAATATCTGTGTGTGTGTGTGTGTGTGTGTGTGTATTTATATTTAGATTTGAATATATATATATATATATATGTATATATATATATATGTATATATATATATATATGTATATATATATATATGTATATATGTATGTATATATATATATATATATATATATATGTATGTATGTATATATATGTATGTATATATATATATATATATATATGTATGTATGTATATATATGTATGTATATGTATGTATATGTATGTATATGTATATGTATGTATGTATATATATATGTATGTATATATATATATATATGTATGTATATATATATATGTATGTATATATATATATATATATGTATATATATATATATATATATATGTATATATGTATATATATATATGCATATATGTATATACATATATGTATATGTATATATGTATATGTACACACACACACACACACACACATAAGAGAGAGAGATTGATCGAAGTCATATAAATATTTTCTTAAAATGTCTCAATGAAATTCATAGTATTTACCATGTTGAAGGTTTTTATTTATAATTTGTAGAATGAAACATTGATTTGGCTGTGTATGTGTAGGTTCAGGCCTTACGATTAGATTTTTGAAATTCTTGATGGTAAAAACAATTATGTTATCAATTTTTAATTTTTTTATTGACTCCACCAATTGGTAGTGGAATTATTTTTTAATTATTACATACATAACTATTACAGATATGGTTTTCCTCTACGTTTGAGAGGGCTAACTTCCTTATAGGATATAGGGTTATTTAATGTTTTGAGTACTTTTGATTATAAAGCACAAAAAAAAAGTGAAATAAATAAAATTGAAAATGGAAGAAGATGGAGGTGAAAGTGAGAAACTCACAATGGATTAAACATAGAAAATTACATGAACAACTAAGATTTAGACAAAATGAATAGAATGTTAGAGTAGTCTTTTTCACGCATTCAATTTTACCTACATGGTTTTTAGTTATCTTTCTTAGTGTTCTTAAGGTCATTAGGGGAAATACACTTAGTGTGTTTTCTAATTGTGAGTTGAGTTGTTACCTTTATGGTGACATAATATCTCAATATATAATGCACCTCTTTTGTAATTTTTGGATATTCAATCATCTAATGAACGATGCATATTGATCTCACTTAATCCTAGGGTTTCATGCAATCTATGGCATTTAAATATATTAGAGTGATCTGACATGGTATTAGAGCTTTGATATGATAGCCATTTTATCATTTCTAAAATCTTCAGTGAGATCTTTCTTACATGCATTATGCTAGATTTATTTTTTTAATTTTTTGATAGGTTTGGTGGGATTTCATGAAAATATATGAAAACTATACAACCAAAGTCTAAAATAATAAAAATTATAGTTCCATCATATTTAGAAGGAATCAAAACTCTAAAATTGACTGTAAACATGACATATATCTGTGACAATGATTTTCAACAATTTTGGAGGCTTTTAGGGCTTTTTCGATCATTTCACACATATTTGTACAATGATATTCTCAAATCAAGAAATTAGTTAAGGTTTTTATAGTTATATCAAACTATCAAATGGGTATTTCTTAATTTTTTAAGGAACCATACCAAATCTATCAATTTTAGGGTTTTCTAGTTTTGATAGAGTTGTTAACTCTTGCAGGTAGTTTTGGTAGTTTTTTATACAGGTCAAGATTTTCATGTTGAGAAAATAGCCTTAGGTGTGAATTCAAAATCCTACATACAAACAGGTTAGAACCTAATTCCTCTACAAAAAATCTCATCTAAACTTGATTCGCCTACCAACAAGCTTATGGGACCCTGACACCTCTATGAACAAGCTTGTCAAAACCTAACACCCCTACCAGAAAGCTCACCAAATATTGATACCCTTACCATAAATAATACCAAAACATGATTCCATTAAAATAAACATATATAGACTCTTTCCCCACTACAGGCACACACTATGAACTCTGACCATTACAAACACACCTCATGGACTCTAACCACCCCTTTTACACACTGTAACATCTAGGAGGCTATCAAATTTAACTAGGTGAAAAGTGATACTATACATTTGAAATTTATAAGAATTTTTAGATTATTTTACTCACACATCAATCACATAAATCAAAATAGGGAGGTGGAGGACCCACAAAAGGTCTTATCCCCTAATCATATGGGAAATAATCCCTTGGTCACTTCCAATGGAAAAGTGCTTAAATTTTGATCCAAGGGGCCTTAATTTTTTTGAGGATATTGATTCACAATTTTTTTCAATATTTTTCTCCAAGGGAACTCAAGTTTGTTTTGGGTATGTTTATTCAAAATATTTTCCACCACTATTTCCACCTAATTTTTTCAAGTGAGTTGAGATTTTCAAATGACCATAACATTTAATTAGTAACTTGGATTTGAGCATCATCTTCTTCAAAAGTGATTGTTTTTTAGTGATCTATGTATTGTAAACATTTTTTGTACTTATAAATCTACCTATTATTCAAATATTTTACCTATTATATGTATTATCAGTAGATATTGATGTCCTTCAATTTTTTTATACTTATGTAATAATCTCTCAAGACACATTTTTAGTTGTGCCTGGTGTCTATATGAGCATGATTGTATTTAAAACTTTAAAGGGTGGTAAATATTGATATTTTTTAGGGGGTACTATGTTTTGATGTGTATTATATAGTGTCTCTTCAACACATTCTCTTTTTTAACATTGTGTTGATTCATGCTCTTACTACCCATTTGGATTTATTCTCAACTGTGTCCGATGTCCTATTCATTAGCATTCATTATTCTTGTAACTAGAGGTCATTTCAAAACTATTTTGTGTAGTTGTGCACTTTTTTGGTGTCTTTTCTTAGTCATGTCAAGTTCACTTGAGATATATCTATGGATTAAATTTAATTTTACACTAGTGGTTCTTCTTAGAAAGAATAACTATGCTTCTTAGCATGCTTACATGGAACACTTGTTTGAAAAAAATGGAAATAGTAGTATTCCATTTCTATATGGATAGATTCTAGATGAAACTAATTTTGATGAGTACATTAAGTAGGATAACACTCATGACAAGGTTTGTGGTACCTCGCTACTGCACATTTCATGGGATCTACATGACCATGTGCCCTAACACTAT
Source organism: Torreya grandis (assembly GCA_037957365.1). Taxonomy (NCBI): domain Eukaryota; kingdom Viridiplantae; phylum Streptophyta; class Pinopsida; order Cupressales; family Taxaceae; genus Torreya; species Torreya grandis. Next base: position 190,000 of record JARHVA010003513.1, read on the forward strand.
TTGGAGCATTTTTTAGTCTCTTTTTAGAGATCTTAATGAGATTTATATCACTCTGACTGCTCTTCCTATCATCTATTTTGAGACATTTGTACTCTCTCCTCTTACTCTTATTTCCTATGACAACACATCTATGGTGGACAATGCTCTTCTTTCTATCAAGACACCACTATAAGAAAATATTCTACTTGACCTTAGCGATCCCATTATAGATTCTAATTATGTTCTTGTGCATGAATTTTTTCTTTCATAGCCATCATATATTGATACATCAAAGGACTATATTATTTTCATTGAGACTACACCTTGTGAGAACATCAATGAATCTTCTCTACCAGTGGATGTTCAATCTATTGATATGTGTGCTTCATTTGGAATCTCTTATTTAGCTTCAAGGATTGTTGAGTCATTCTCTCCACTTCACATGGACATTCCTTCAATGAATAATCCATACCATTATTCTTCATCATAATCACTTGTACTTGATGAAACTTCTAATCCTAAACACATCTCTAAGATTAATAACTCTTATTCTAGTATTGATCACTATCCTATTGATGGGGATATACCTCCACCATATCCTTGTCACCTTCCAAATATTAAGAAGTTAGTTTTTGATTCACCTACCTCTGGTCCACTTTTGACATTACAAGGTGTAGGTATATTGATCTAGGACTCATCAAACATCGAGTAGTCTAGTACATAGATACATGGCAATCCATAGTCTATTTATACTTCTACTTCTATTTCACCATCATTGCATAGAGCAGTTGGACCTCTTACTATGCATGAGGAACATAGTTCTTTAGTTTAAGTTCCATCAAGATCTTGGTGAACATATTCACTCTTCACTATACCTAATTCTAATATGTTCACTTTAGTGGCATTACATTCAACTCTTCTACATGATATTTAAATACCTAGGCCACATTTCTATTTTGAACATCACTCATACTTAATCATACTGTTGCCTTCACCATCCATTATGGAATGGATATAATTCTAGTACACCATTCATATTGTTACTTTGGCAAAGGGAAGAAACATTGTTTGATGTGTATAGAGCTTCTTTAGTCTTCAAGTAGAAGATATCGTCAGTGACATTCATCATTATATGAGCTCTACTATAGGTAGATTCAAGATATTCTATGGAAACTTCTTATATATTATCTCTATGTGATATGTTTCTCTCAATTGTGGATGTTATTTTGTGTGTGCTTCATGTCCTTAGAGCATGCACTCTCTTTTAAAGATGAGTTTGGTCCTATAGGTTTTCTCCTTTTCTTTGCTTTATGAGTGTTTTATTATGCTTGGGTACCTCATAAGGCCTCATTTATAGGACCCAATGCTTCTACCCACCTAAGATATGCTTCAGGGGATATTAATGTAGGAATTTTCTAACTTTAAATTTTACCTACACAAGTATTAGTAATATTTCTTAGGGTTGTTAAGGTCATTAGGGGAAATACACTTAATGTGTTTTCTAATTATGAGTTCATTTGTTACCTTTATGAAGACCTAATATCTCATTATAATGTACCTCCTTTGTTATTTTTGGTTATTCAATAAATTAATGAACTATTATGAAGATCACTTTTTCTTTGCATCTTTCTCTCACCTAATCCTATGGTTTCATGTAATTTTTGATGTTTAGAGAACCTGGAGTGATCCAACATAGAAATATCTACTGTCACATGAAAAAATAAATAGTAAAAATAGTTGTAATTAGAATAAAAGACATTAATTGAGGTGTAAGTCCTCATAAAAAATCATATTGAGTATACTTGGTATAAATCTCATCCATGTTTTCAACACAAATTTTGTAAACACTGTGAGTTACACATAACTATGAAAAGTTTAGACTCTTAATAGATTCTATATATCTAAACATCAATAAAAATTATATAATGAAAGAGAAATAAAACCCAAAAATTAAGAGAATGGTGTCTATAATTTTCTTCTACTCCAATAAAAAATTAAAAAAAGTCATGTTGTCACTCAAGATTCTCAAATGTCAAGATAGGCTCAGGGTACTAAACTTCAAGAGGAAGTTTAGGATGAGGGAGTGGATTTGTAGGATCATTAATTCTACTAGCAGATGACCTAGTAAAGACCATGAAGCATGAAATAATGAATTAGTATGCAACTAGATATTATAATTTTGATGGAGTTACCAAATGCTAAGTGAGGAACACTTATGCAATTGTTGTATTTTCAAAGCCAATATTCATATTGATATGAAGTTTTTAGGATAATTATACCATCGGGCATGCCATAACTATTATCACTCAATTTTTCACCCTTGTAGAGGTAGTTAAATCCTACTCCAAATTGAGTGGAACATGGGATTACCCCTATACATGTGGGTTGTCTATTATAGGGGTAAACCTCTAGATTGAAGGGATAACTCCCTTGATATGTCTATTAAACTCATAACTTATACTACTATCTTGTTTGGGGTTGAAATGTGATTGAAAAAACATGAAAAAAACCTAATATAATGATGTGATGCACCAAGTTAATATCCATAATACTACCATATACTTGCACTATGAAAGATGATTCACAAAACTAACTTCAACATCAATGGTTTCTCTAACATAAGTATTTCAAACATGAAGGTAATATATAATACACTTCTCAAGGTGGATGAACAAGAGGCCTAAATTTAGAAACTAATAATTTTCCTTAAACTTATAGACATAAAAAAATACTAATTACACTTCATGTGACCTATTAGAGAGTAGATTACTTTCATAAAACATGAAAGAGTAAGGTGAACATAAAGATATATGATTATCACTTATCATTAAACTATGCACTTAAACTTAGATAAGAAGGTTCAGAACTTAAAAACTAGTTTTAAATATTTTATTCAAAGGAAAAAAAATAATAAAACCATTAGGGATTTTCCATATGAGGTGTGGATTTTATTACAAATCCAAAAGTGGCTACCTCTATAGATAAGTATGAAGAGAGAGAGAGGGACATAGTAGATAAGGATTAACATGTGTATTCATGAATTAAAAAAATAAAGAGGGTTATGGAATAGTCCAAATATAACTTCAAGGCCATGTGTCTCACTCCTAAAAAATTTACAACCTTCCAAATGGCATAGGTGTTACAACTTGGCTTGACACCTTGACTAGCTTCTTGAAAACTACCCCTCTTTGCATGAAAGGAGTGACAAATGGAATTTAAAATAATGAATTATCCATGAAATGATTGCATAAAATTCATTTGACATCTTATATGTCATAAAAAATCCTCTGATCTAACATTTCATCATTCATATGCATAGGTGTCTTGAGACTCTTCATTTCCCACACCTAGATTGGTCCATATGGCCTAAAACTCAGATTCATATTCTCCAAGTCATACTATATATGTGAATGGTATTAAAATATGTTATTAGGATTGAAAACAACCATTTTTTTTCTTATAATAACTCCCAAGAATTCATTTTTATCCTTAAGCCCTACTAGGCCTAGTTTCTTTGTATCCCTAAAAACTTGTAAACCTCCTTGTGTAGGGAATTTTATGAAAGGATGATAATAAATGGATGGAATATTATAGGACACATTATATTATTATATATCCATGTCAAATTTAATCTTCTGACTCTGAGTGGAATTCTATCTTTTCTACCTTTCTCTCTCTTGAATTAGACCTCAATTAGGCCTCCTTGCTTAGGACCCTATTTTATTTCTCTAGACTCATACCACACATGTGAAATCACCCAAAATAATTTAATTAAAATTTTATAGGATATGACTGACCTCCATGTCAATTTTTAGGTCGTGAGACCTTATGGAAGTATGTAAATCAAGAAATCACCTTGTCACCTAGTCTCATTTCAAGCCTATTTGAGACTACCTTGGAAAATGGGCATGGTTTGACTACCTATAGAAGATATTGTGCACATTTTTGGGATTTAATATTTTTTAAACATCCTAAATTACCTAATATAATGATTGGTAATTTCTCCCCTTCTCATAACACCTACAAAATATGAAAATGCACATAAAATAATGCATTTATAATAGTCCATATAAGTGACATCAACATCAAATTACATGTGTATAACCTACTTGTATAAATAAATAACATAGGTATTTATAGGTATTTTTGTCTTTACTAGTCACTATCAAGGTTTTATAAGGGTTTAAGATCTGTTTGGGGTCTTAATGATTGTCCATAAAGAACAAATCATAAATTGACCTTCTTCCACTTGGAAAACTTTCTTGATTGACCTACTCACCTATCTCAAAGGTCTCATATTCCCATGCAAAGTTTGAGATATGGTGTGAGTGTTTGAAGTTGCTCCTTAGGTAATAATACTAATGTTTATTGAGATTGAGATAGGTCTAAATTGGGTTTTGGGCCTCAAAACTTAATCTCACTACCAATTCAAGTTTAGACACCTCCAAAAAAATATTCCACATGGTGATAAATTATTTTTAAATGATTACCACTCTTATTTATCCATATGGTATACTGGTTAAAGGACTTAGGGTTTAAACCTTATTACCTCCTTGCTAGCCCTTGAGGGCATTTGGATTAAAAACTAAGTTTGTGTACAACCCTAAAAGTGTATTGAAACATTTTACATGACTTTGCATTTCCAAAAGTTCCCTCCATGGGGTTTGGCATACATGTTTGTGCTTTGAGTTCAAATAGACACCTTGGTCTCAAGACTACCCCTTGCCAATGGAGTGGGAAAGGTATGAGACAAAAAAATGGGTATATCCAATACCAATGTGGATTTAAAATGACCATTTATGCCTTTTCCCACTCATTACCACCATATTTACCAAATATCAAAGTATCACTATGCCTATTGAGGCCTCAAAGCTCCAATCTCCCTTGTGACTAGTTGTAGTTAGCCTGTGACTACAGGGTTTTGATTGACTATATATGGAGTCATGAAACTTAGACTTGAATATCCTCTTGACTTGTTTCCTTTCGTATCATGAGATTATGAACTTTTGTCAATCTCAAAATAGGCCTCATATCCCTTCATATCATCTTATGTTTCTCACTTAGCCTTAGGACAAGTTTATCCTTATGTAGCAAATAGGTGTCTCTTTAAGGCCACTTAACTAAGTTTTGGTTTATGACCTCAAAACTCACATTAATAACCTTCCCAATGGTTCATGAGATTTTTTGGAAATCTATTTGAGTTTCAATCATCTATTCATTTTAATATTCACCTTTAGTTTAACTACTAGTTTGTATGGAATGTAGGTGTTCATTAGGGATAGGTTTAAGCACAAAGTCTTGAACCTAGTATTTTCAACCCTATCATGATGCCTTGAAGAATTTATATCAAAATAGTTTATTCCATTGTATATGTAGGGTCTATAAACTTCTTGATGACAATTTCAAATTACTTCTCCTTTGCTTCTTCTATATAGACCTATAGGTTGTCTCTTATGGTTATGAACTCAGTCCTATTTGACCTTCATTGAATTGCTCAATCCATTATTTGTTATCATCTTGATTTTGACCTATTACATCCTATATTTTAGTCAAGTCTTCACTGTCATGGTTTTGATTTTGTTGCTTTGAGGTTGGCTTTGGTCCAAAATGAGGAACTATAGGCTTAGGGCATATAGGGACCTACTTGATTGTTTAGATCTCAAATACCTTTCCTTAAATACTTAGACTTATTGGCACTATCAAATCATTGGAATATCTTTATAACTCGTTCAATGTATCATAGAACTTAAGACAAGTATCAATACCTTATATCAATTTCAACTCACCCTACAGTCTGTACAAACATGTAGGTGTAGTCAAGTACCTTATGAAGTCAGTGTGTAATCTAATTTGAGAATTTAGTCAATTTTAGAAAATTTATGATGATAATAGGGTTTTAAAATAAACATTAATTCATAAGGGAATGTATTAAATCCTTCCATGAGCAATGAACATATTCAAATTACCCCTACAATTCATACAGGTGCATATGAAGGAAACACTTCAAAATTATCATTGTGGATGTACAGGACTACCATCTTGATTATATCATGATTATATAAATGTAATTATATTTCAAAGTATAATACCATGATAGAGTAATAGTTCTTGAGCCAAATTGGCAATCAAACATAAAGTAAACTGCTCAAACCTTGACAATATTTCTAAAGACCAAACACTTGAAGACCATGGACAAAGAGACACATATCAAACAAAATTATATGGAATATATTAAATTTAGGGATCTTCCATGATTAATTAATAATTATAAACCTCTGAGAGTGATCACCATGAAGACAAAATAGATATGTGTAACATGATCTACTAGAACAACTTGTACACTAAGACATTCTTCCTTCAAGTGAAGGTACTTCATGGAGAAGAGTTGGATAATGAGACCAAAATGAAATGGATTTATATGAGCTCTAAAAAAAACCCTCATTAACATTCATCTCCATTGATTTATGAAGTGGATAAACAAGTGCAATAATAGACCCCTCTTAGATAGATAGGCCATAATGACCTATTGTCACTCTTAGTGATTGTTCATAAATAAGAGGCCATAAATATTCAAAATAATGACACTTATTTAAATCTTACTAGGAACCCTAATAATGGCCAAAGTTTTAGATCCTAATTCTCTCTCTTTGGGTCATACCATTTAATTTAAATCTACCTAAGCTGAAGGTAGTGATGGAGGATAAAAAGTGTTTAGAGTGTCAGTTTGATCAGTTCAAAGATGTAAAATGATCTGAGGGATTCCAAGGGACACTTAAAAACATTTAAAAAATGAAAAATTATCTTTCAAGGCCATGCAAGTGCTTGTAAAGTGTCTTTTTACCAAGTTTAGGCATTAGACTATAGATTCTATTAGACTCCGACTATCCCTAAACAATATTTTACCAATATTTGATATTAGGGATGTTTTGAAACTTATTGCAATGTTTTCTTCTTGAAATGGTATGTCCAACTCTTCCACATGAGCCAAAAGGTCGACAAATTGGCATTTTTTGCATATGCGAGTCAAGTAAAAGGTTAGTATATGGTATTGTGATATTAATGACATATCAATAATATTTTATAGTTACCTTCGATCATATTAAACCTTTGACCATTTTTAACAATTCCAAGACCTTGTACTTGACTCGTAGGACTAGACAAGTGAACATAAGACCAAAACATGGACAAGAGTAGATAAAGACAAATATGACCATATGGAACTATTAAAGACCATTTAAGACCATGACAAACATTTAACAACCCTACGGAGTTTCAACCTAGAGGGGGTGACCAATTTTAAATTAAGGTCAAAATTTAGTCAACATTTTTGGTGATTCATAGGGGTATCATGCCTATAATTCTAATAGACTAGTAGACTTATCCTTACATTAGGCAATTGAGTCACTCTTATGCTAAAATTGGAAATGATATGCCTTCTAAAGATTTAAAACTCACACCAAACACACAACAAGAAATAAGCACACACTATGCCAAATTATTTAGGGAAAACACACACAAAATACTTAAACAACACACCTAACCTACTATGTAAAAAACTCAAAACATGTTTGAGGTGATGATATACTTCTTACTTCAACCAGAATAAAAAGGGATGTTTCTTGAGTCACAACTTCTCCATGAGAATAAGTCACCATAGGATGGATGTTTTTCAAAAAAAATTTGCTTGTGAAGATGATGAAAATACTTACCACTCATAAGACCACTTTCACCAACAAGTACACCACTTGAAACTCCATTGAATGGTCCTTCTATCTCTCCTTTAGGTATGCCCGATAGTGTAGCTTGCTTGTTTTCCTTTATGCTCTTTAGATGCTTGTCAACATGATTCTTAGTAATCATGTGACCTTTCTAAACTTCATATTCCTCTATAACATGATGTGTTTGATGTCTATAACCATCATACTTGTATTCATACTAACCAAACATGTCTTCAAGTGATTCAACATCAGATTAAGGCCTAGGCTGCTCTTTAACCACACAAACTTCTGCCTTGGTCTCATTGAACTCTTCCAATATTTTAGCTTGTTTGACAGTGTCTTGACACTCTTTGTCATTCTCAATAGTCCATTAATGACCTTATTATCAATTTAATATTATTTAGGAAGGAGAGTTGGCTTACATATATATTCAAACTCTTAAACTATACCATGTAATTGCTACCATAGATTAGCATCTTATTTATGGCTATCACACTTATGAACTCCTTCATCTTGATCAGGTAGAGTTACACCATCTTCATCATGATCATGCTCTATCACAATTTGAAACTCAACATCATCATCTATATGAATATAATAGTTACCCATTACAACTTGTGAAAGAGGACCATCAAGACTTACCTCAAAATGTTCATTAGCCTCACCATGAATGATGTATGTGCCAAGGCCTATCCATTCCATGAAAAAATATGGATCATATTCATATGTATCAACACCATATTTATCCAATTAGATATCAAATATAACTTCAATTTTGAAAGATGCTTCATCATTTATGACATGCTCCTCTTTCTCATGGATAATACAATTCAAATTAGAACTAGATTCCACATATGGTTCAATGTGGAACTTGGCCAATGGATATGTCATTATTTTACCCTTAGCTCCATATCTTATTATAAAATCCAAAAAAAACCAATCAGTATAAAGATATCCTCCTATATTGGCATTTAAGCCTCTTGATAGGCAAATAACAAAGTTTGTAGGCAAATCCACCACCAATATGTCTTGTAGAATTAGAAAACTTGGGCAGTCATACAAGAACACCTTCAAACCTTTAATGATCCCCATTGAATTGGGTGGTATCCCATCAATATAAAGCATTATTTTTCTATATGTATCATACTTCAATCCCAATTTGTCTATAACTAGTTTGGGCATGACTTAAGTGATTTCCCCACTATCCACAATGCAATTATGAATATGTTTGTCTCCCATAATGAGGGTAAGATAAAAAGGTGGGGGTTTTTAGACTTGGTGTAAGGATAAAAAATATGGTAGGTGCATTTTTTATGGATACACCAATGCACTTTGATGGTTGGGGACTGATATGGAGTTGGAACAACCGCTCTTGGAATAACTCCTTTTGACCAGGGATGTGGAGTACTTCCCAAAGAGATATGCTAGTCTTTGTGTTCTTCAAAGAGTTAATGATATTCAAATGAGAAACACTAAAATTTTATTACATACTAGGAGGAAATGAAATACCTTGAAGTTGAGGCAATGAAGGTTTATTTACCTTTCCAAAATTCTAATCTTGAAGAGCTGTAGGACTTGTAGGGGCTGCCATATTTGCATTTATACCTTGTTACCTTGAAGGAGGATTATTTGGACTTGTATCCACATCTTGAACATCTCCTAAAGCTCTTATATTTGACCTTGTGTAGGATTCAACTGAGGTGCTTTGGTTTAGGACAAATATATATTCTATTTGAAAGTTTTAAAGGGTTATTCCTTGACTACTATACTCTCCATTTGATTTTGCCTGCATAGATCCATCATATTCTAATGGAAAATGAGGAGTAATTCCTCCTTAAACAACCAAAACTTGAACTTCACCTTCATTGACATTCATGTACTATCCTTGAAGCTTCCCCCAAGAATTTGGACACTTTTCTTCTTGAAATAGACTACTATGGAACAAAACCATGACTCTTATGGAGGCTACAAAATTTGGGTCATACGCGTTAGGTGACCTATTAAAATTAGGATAACCTTGTCCCATTCATTGACAATTATGATGAGGTGGAAATATATTTACATAATGAGGGTAATAGTATAAGTTTTGGTGAGCTCCAAATTATTGATTTGGTTACCTAATTTAAGATTCTAAGTCCTTTACACTTTACTTGGCAATCGATGAAATCATCTAATTTCTTTGGAGCAACTTTAGACTTGTTGCTTGGATTTGGAAATGGAACAAGAATTGGAGGAGTAGTAGGCATGCTAGGCATTGAGACTTTTGGAGGGAGCTTACCGAATTTGATCAAACTATTATTAGCTCTAATATCCACATCATAGGCATTAGGCAAGGTGTATCCTCATTTGGATTATAACATGATAGCTATATCAGTCCCAATAGTTCTAAGATAAGTTGGGAAAACAAAACTTAGAGGGGGTCTAATGAGAGGAGTCAACCTATTCCATGTCCTTTAGAATCTTCCATTGAATTTATGCATGGATTCCTTAGGCCCTCTTTAAATGAAATTCAATTGATGAATTAGTTATGTATGATCACTCTTATCTTCAAATATTTGAGTCAACAACTACCCAAACTCATCCCAAGTAGTAATGCATCCTCCTGGCAAGGTTCTATACCAATCAAGGGATTTTCCCCTAAGAGACATTTAAAATAATTAGATTACTATGTTAATCTTAGTGATATTATGAAAATTACAAAATTTATATATGTCTCTAATATGCTCACTTGCGGTGATAGGACCTTCCCCATTGAAAGAAGGAACACTCTTGGTGGCATTGGGAGGGATATCACCATAGGCATTAAGGTTTATAGGATTTTTAGTATTGAAAGATGGGAAAGAATGTTATCTATCCATGTTACCTTAAAACTCTTCTTAACTCCCTTTCTCTTCTTGAATTTCAAAACCTTCTTTCTCTTCAATCTCTTCTTCAAGATTCTCAAATGTCAAGATAAGATTAGGGTACTGAACTTCAAGAGGAAGTTTAGGATGAGGGAGTGGATTTGTAGGATGGTTACTTCTATTAGAAGCTGACCTAGTAAAGACCATGAAGCATAAAATAATAGAAATAATAAATTGGTCTGAAAATAGATATTATACCTTTAGTGGAGTCACCAAATTCTAAGTGAGGAACACTTATGTAGCTATTGTCTTGTCAAAGCTAACATTCACCTTGACATGAAGTGTTTAGGATAATTATCCCATCAAGCATGACAAAAATTTTGTCACTCAATTTTACACCCTTAGAGAGGTAGTTAAATCCTAATCCAAATTTATTGGAACATGGAATTACCCCTAGACATGTGGGTTGTCTATTGCAAGGGTAAAACTCTATATTAAAGGGCTAGCTCCCTTAATATGTCTATTAAGTTCATCAACTATACTAATAGCTTGTTTGGGGTTGAAAAGGGATAGAAAGAATATGAAATAAACCTAATATAAATATGTTATGCACCAAGTTAATCTATATAAGGATACCATGTACTTTCACTATGAAATATGATTCACAAAAATGACTTCAACATCAAAGGTTTCTCTAACATAAGTATTTCAAACATGAAGGTGATATGCAATGCACTTCCCAAGGTGGATGAAAAAGAGGTATAAATGCATATAATAATACTCTTTATTACACTTAGATACATACAATAACACTAACTACACTTCATGTCAGCTTTTATAAAGCAAACTACTTGCACAAAACATGAAAGAGTAAGGTGAACACAAGGATAGATGATTATCACAAGTCATTCAACTATGCACTACTTCAAAAACTTAGATAATAAGTTTTGAAACTGAAAAAATAGTTTTAAATATTTTATTAAAATTAAATAACATTAATTAAACCATCAGGGCTTCACCATACCAGGTGCGGATGTTATTACAAATCCAAAACTGGTTGCTTATATAGAGAAGTGTGAAGAGAGAGAGAGGGGCATAGTAGAGAAGGATTGATAAATGTCTTCACGAGTTAAAAAATAAAGGGGGTTATGGAATATTCAAAATATAACTCCAAGTACATGTGTCTCACTCCTAAATAATTTTCAACCTTCCAAGTGGTGTAGGGGTTACAACTTGGCTTGACACTTTGACTAGCTTCTTGAAAACTGCCCTTCTTTGCATGAAAGGAGTGACAAATGGAATTTAAAATAATTAATTAACCATAAAAAAATATTATAAAATTTATTTTACATCTAACATGCCTTAAAAAACTCTTTTGATCTATCATTTCATCATTCATGTGCATAGGTGTCTTGAGACTCTTCATTTCCCACACCTAGCTTGGTCCAAGTGGCCTAAAACTCAAATTAGTCTTCTTTAAGTCATAATATCTCCATGAATGGAATTAAAATATGTTTTTAGGAATATAAAAACCATTTTTGTTCCCTAAAAAACTCCCAAGAACTCATTTTTATCCTTAAGGCCTCATTAGGCCTAGTTTCTTTATAGCCCTAAAACCTGTAAACCTCATTGTTTAAGGAGTTGTACGGATGATAAGAAAAAAATGATGGAATATTATATGAAAAATTATGGTCTTTAAGCTCCATGTAAAATTAAATATTTTAAATCTAAGTGTAAGTCCATATTTTCTACCTTTCTCTCGAATTAGGCCTCAATTAGGCCTCCTTGCTTAAGACCCTATTTTATTGCTCCAAAAATTTAACACACATGTGAAATAATAAAAAATGGTGTGATTAAATTTTAATCAGATATTACCAACCTCATGTTAATTTTTAGATCTTGAGACCATGTGGAAGTTTGCAAACCAAGAAATCACCTTGTCACCTAGTCTCATTTTGAGCCTATTTGAGACTAACTTAGAAAATGGGCATGGTTTGACCACCTCCATAATATAATATGAATTTTTTTGGGATTTAATAGTTATGAATCATATAAAATTACCTAATATAATTATTTTGAAGTTATTCCCTTCTTAGAACACCTAAAAAACACCAAAAAAATGTAAAATAAGGCATTTATGACAATCCATATAGATGACATCAGCATAAAGGTACATGTGTAGAACCTCCTTGGAGTCATAAAAAATATCCAATAGGTTTTAGGAGTAAATTATGTCATTATATGTGATTTATATGTCTTTTTGCCTTTACTAGTCACTATTAGGGTTTTAGAAGGGTTTAATACCTGTTTGGGGTCTTAACGATTGTTCATAAAGAAAAGATAATCAATTGACCTCCTTACACTTGGAAAACCTTCTTGAATGACCCTATCACCTATCCCAAATGGATAATCTTCCCATGAAAAGTGTGAGATATGGTGTGAGTGTTTGAAGGTGCTCTTTGGGTAGCAGTCTTAATGTTTCTTAAGCTTGAAATAGGTCCGAATTGGGGGTTGGGCCTCAAAAATTAATATCACTTATAGGATAGGTTAAAAAACCTAAAATAAAAAATATTACACATGGTTATAAATGGTTTGGAAATTATTAACACTCCTTTGTATCCATATGGTATACTTTTCAGAGGACTTGGGGTTTAAAGCTTATTACCTCCTAGCTATCCCTCAAAGGAATTTAGATTGAAAAATTAGTTTGTGTGCAACATAAAATTGTATAAATTTTTTTACATGAATGTGAATTTACAAAATGTCCCTACATGGGGTTTAACATACATTTTTGTGCTTTGATTTTAAATAGACCCCTTGGTCTTAAGACTACCCCTTGCCAATGGAGTGGGCAAGGTTTGAGACAAAATAATGAGTATATCCACTACCTATGTGGATTTAAAATGAACATGTATGGCTTGGTCCAATCATGACCACCATCTTTACCAAATTTATATGTGTGACTATTCCTATAGAGGCCACAAATCTCCAATCTCCCTTATGACTAGCTATAGTCTACCTATGACTATAGGGTTTTGATTGAATGTGTATGGAGTCATGCAACTCAGACTTAACTATCCTTTTGACTTGTTTCCTTTGATCTCATGACCTTATGACATTTTATAAATATAATAATAGGAATCAAATCCCTTCATATCATGTTTTGTTTCTCACTTAGGCTTAGGACTAGTCTGTCTTTAAATAGTATATATGTGTCTCTTTAGGCTTAATTAACTATGTTTTAGACTATGACCTCACCACTCACATCACTGATCTTACCAATGGTTCATGAAATTGGTTGGAATTTATTTGAGTTTCAATCATCTCTTCATTTCACTCTGCCCCTTCATAATATACACCTTTAGTTCACCTATTAGTCTGTACGAACTGTAGGTTCTCATTAGGCCTAGGTTTGAACACATAGTTTTAAACCTAGTATTTTAAACCCTAACATGATGACTTAAAGAATTAAAATCAAATGAGCTTATTCCATTGTATATGCAGGGTCTAAAAACTCCTTGATGAAATTTTAAAATTACTTCTCCTCTACTTCTTCTGTATAGACCTGTAGGTGGTCTCATATGGTTATGAACGCAGTTCTATTTGACCTTCTTTAGACTATGGTGTAGGGCTACTCCACCCAGCATTCACACATAACACAAAACCAAATATTACCACAAAAATTTATGAATAATGGAATCAAATATATTTTATTATAAAAATAGATTACAATGCTCTATCCACATGGGATATTTCACTAAAAATAAAGTTAACTTGCATGTTGGAGCCTCAATCTACACTGCCAAGTCCAAGAACTCAATCCTTGAAATCTATTCCAAATGTTTTTACTAAATCTTCTAATCCCTTTCCTCCAAATCAAGGCATATTAAAATATAATATATCTAAGTGTGGAATAAAAAAGTTCAAGATTCCCTCATTTTTGGGAAGGTCACATGAGTAGAGAAAGGCAACTTATCATCTTCATCCACTTGCTATTTTTTCATTTAGATCCTAATTTTTCCCTTTATAGTTATTTTTTTCCAAACTCTAGGATATGAATGAAACAAAAATTAGTAAGTTTACCTAAAAACTCATCCTCATCTTATCTTAGATAACCATGCCCCACTTTGGTAAGTTTTCTTCACTTAAAATCCACACCACCTTGATTACCTTATAATTCCAAAATAACAACTTTCCTTAGAATCCACAACTTCAAAAAGGTATATCTTTTAAACTGGGCATTCGATTGATGAAGCATTTGTTGCATCAAAAATATTTTGAGGTGATATATGAAATATTGTGTGTAAATTTAGATGTCCATATATGAATAAATACCAGATTACTAAAAATGGTAGGTTACTATTTTTGGCCTTTGAAAGATTCTGATAGTTCTAAACCATTGGAACTTCAACATGTGCTCCAACTGAACTAATAAAACTACAAGACAATTAAAATCAACAAAAATATTATCTATGGTGATGCAACATTTCCATTAAACCTTGGATACTCTTCCACCAGACTATTCAATCACTTATGTGTTCTCATCTTGCTTGTGACCTATTCCATCCTATCTTGCAATCAAGTCTTCACTATTCGAGTTTTGACTTTTTTGCTATGGGGTTGGCTTTGGTCTAAAATGAGGACCTCTAGGCTTAGGGATTATAGGTGCCTACTTGAATATTTAGAGCTCAAAGACAAATATTTAAATCCTTATACTTCTTGACACTATCAAACCATTAGTACCTCCTTATCACTCTTTTAATGCATCATAGAGTTTAAGATAAGTATCAATACCTTCTATCAACTTCAACTCACCCTATAGTCTGTATAGACCTGTAGTTGTAGTCAATATAAAGTCTGTGTGTAGTCCAATTTGACCATTTAGTCAACTTGATCAAATTTATGATGATAATAGGGCATTAAAACCCATATAAATGCATAAGGGAATGTATTATAACCTTCCATGAGTAATGACCATCTTCAAACTACTCCTACAACCTGTATAAGTGCATATGAAGGAAACACTTGTGAATTATCATTATGGGTGTATATTAATACCATATTAATTCTCTCATGATTCCAATAATTCAATGCCATTTCAAAATATTAGACCATGATATAGTACTAGTGCTTGATCCAAATTGGCTATCAAATATATAGTATATTGCTCAAACCTTGACAATGTTTCTAAAGACCAAACACTTGAAGATCATAGATAAAGAGACACACCTTAGAAAAATTACATGGAATACATGAAACTAATGGATATTCCATGAGTAATGAATAATTATAAACCTCTGAGAGTGATCACCATGAAGACAAAACAAAAACTTATAGTAGGATCCACTAAAACAACTTATACGTCAAGGCATTCTTCCTTCAAGTGAAGTAATTTCATGGAGATGATTTAGATGATGAAAACACCATTTAATATATATCTATGACTTATATAATAAAATCTTATAACTATTACTCTCCATAAATTTTTGAGGTGGAGAAATAGGTGCAAGAATAGACCCTTCTTAGATGGATAGGCCATAATGACCTGCTATCAATCTTATAAATTAATCATAAATAAGAGGCCATCAATATGTAATACAATGATACTTATTTCAATATTACTAGGACCCCTAACAATGGTCAAACTTTTAGCTCATCTCTCTCTCTCTCTCCTCTCACTCTCTCATCTCCCTCATCTCTCCTCTCTCTCTCTCTCTCTCTCTCTCTCTCTCTCTCTCTCTCTCTCTCTCTCTCTCTCTCTCTCTCTCTCTCTCTCTCTCTCTCTCTCTCTCCTCTCTCTCTCTCTCTCTCTCTCTCTCTCTCTCTCTCTCTCTCTCGGCCTTACTATTCAGTTCAAGTTTGCCTTCCTGAGCTTGTGAAGGCAATGATGGAGGATAAAAAGTGTTTGGAGTGTCATTTAGACATAAAACATGGTATATATCTATAAAATGATTTTATAGATCCCAAGAGACACTTAAAAATAATTTATAGCTAAAAATGTTTATTATAAATCTATATAAATGCCTGTAAAGTATCATTTTCCCAATATTAAGTGTTGGATTGAAAATGGTATCAGAATTTGATTACCCCTAAACATTCTTTGACCAATATATAAAATCAGTGCTATTTTAAATATTCTTAAAACATTTTATTCTTGAAATGGTACGTCCAAATATTCCATATGGGCCAAAAGCTAGCTAAATTGATATTTTTTCCATATGAGATTCAAATAAGAGGTTAGTACATGGTATCATGATATTAATGAAATCTCAATAACATTTTATAATTACCTCATACCATATTAAACCTTTGATCATGCTTGAAAATTCCAAGACCTTGTACTTAACCTATATGACTAGATAAGTGAACATAAGACTGGAACTTGGACAAGACTAGACAAGGACAACTATGACCATATGAAACTATTAAAGACCATAGAAAAAACCATTAAAATCATTTTAAAAAACCTATGGATTTTCAACCTAGAGGGGGAAACCAACTTTGACTTGAGGTCAAAATTTGGTCAACGAGTCATTTAGCAAGACACGACTTAAAACAAGTATTTCTCCATATAGCTGAAAATAAAGAATAACCCTTTAATAATCTAGGATTATCTATTTTTTACATGATTTTTGCTTAAAATATGAATTGGAAAACCATCCTTTGCACTAAATCAACCTATATATTCTAACTAGAGTTTTCCCATATTTTATTTTATTGTTAGGGAATTTTACAAATTTAAATACAATTGATGTGGTTTTGTATTTAACAAAACTAATTAATTTAATGAATAACTTACAATGCCTAGTTTTTATTTTGACATTAGATAAAATATAAGTTAAATCCTTTTTTACACTCTTTCAAATATATACTAAATTTACTTGATGCTCTTTCCTGAAGCTCTTTTATGAATTTAAATGAATATTAATTAATTATTGAATAATTAAATAGTCTAATTTTATTAAGTCATGAAATTTTAGACTTGGTCCTATGAATATCATTTAAAAAATTTAATCATATATTTTCTTGTAGAATTATCTTATCCATTGGGTTGTATAATAAAAAAGTATCATTATAAAACATTTACAAAACATAAAAAATCTATCAATAAGAATTAAGTCAAATTGGGAGGATCCGCTAGACCTAACTAGGGAGTCTCTTAGCTCAATAATAGCACTAGAAAGGGTTTACAAATCCTCTAGTCAAACAACACTATGTGATAACCCTAGCTAAATCATATGTTTTCATATTCACTAATTACATAAAGTAAAATCTAATCTACTGCTCATCAAAGCTTGTGTCACAAAGTGGGAGTAATAAACATAAGAAGTAAACATGCATAGAATAATTATAATTAAGCTATATACATACATACACACACACACACACACACACACACACAACACACACACACACACACACACACACACACACACACACACACACACACACACACACATATATGTATGTATGTATATATACATACATATATATATGTATGTATGTATGTATATATACATACATATATATATATATATATATATGTATGTATGTATACATACATATATATATATATATATATATATATACTATATATATATATATATATATATTATATATAATATATATATATATATATATATATATGTATGTATACATACATACATACATATATATGTGTGTGTGTGTGTATGTATACACACACACACACACACACATACATACATACATATATATATATATATATCTATGTGTGTGTGTGTGTGTGTGTATGTATACATATATGTGTACACACACATATATATAGTATACACACACACACACACACACACACACACACACAATGTATGTATGTATACTATATATATGTGTATACATATATATATATATATATATATATATATATATATATATGTATATATATATATATATGTATATATATATATATATACACACACACACACACACACACACACACACACACACACACACACAAACCTAATGCATGGAGATAGAAATATATTCAAAAGACATTACTTATGTTGCTTATATCTACTAAAATAGAGGATTCAAGTTAGAGATACTTAACTTGAAGATGAACCCATTCAGACTCAATCTTTCCCTTGGAAAAAAGTGATTCATAAGAGGTTGTTTTGGTTTGTAAAGATCACTAAAATAGACTTAAGCATAGAATAATTCTCAATAAGACAATATTCTTCTCCAGTTATAAACCCTAAGCAATATCTCCTCAAGTAGAATGATTGAAGAGCAGATTGTAAAAAAGCACAAATGAATAATTAATTATATGCTATACTAATAAATGGTGAAATGAATGTGTGTGTATATATCTGAATTTAACCCTAAATGTTTTCAAAATTTTAGATAATATGGTTAGTTTAATTTGATTCTATATTGTTAATTCACAAAAAACAAGCTAGGTATCGGTCTAGGTTGGCCAAGGTTGACCTATACCTATAACATACAAATATCAATTAGAATATAGGGTTGGCCTAGGATGACATTGTTTAATAAAATTCAAAAGGGCTTTAAGATTAGGTAGGGGCTATGTAATGTGGTGAATTTCTTAGAGGAGTGTATAAGAGAGGATTCAAATCTTAATGAAGTGTATAAGAGATGGTTGTGTAGATAGAAAGTGGTGGTATAGGGGACAAAAATCCTATAAAACATCAATGGTCTGCCCACCCCTTTCTTGATGCACCCTTTATGGTGTGCACTTAGAGATATTGTGACTCAATGGGTTTTTAAAAGAGAGAAAGCATTAGTAATTGATAAAGTTTAAAAATATTATGTGTATACATATGCCCCATTCAAATCTAATCATGTATCACGAGGGTGTAACATGGGATGGTGATTTGAGAAAATAACATAACAACACATAACACTAAAGCTAAATAAATTATAGTATTTTAAAGCTTAAAATAATATAAAGTAAATGGATAAAATTAAATAAATAATATAAAATTAATGTATGCGTACCTTTACTTGCCTTTATCACTAAATAATTGTCTACTATGTTTGTAGTTTTCATCATAGAGGGCATAGACACTGCTTTTGACAAACCCAATGAAGTAAAACTAAAGAGAAAAAATAAATAAACATAGTAAATCCAAGATAACTGAACTATGTAGGCATGATGTACTTGGAAATTTGGTAAGCTAGCATGATAAATGCTAAGTTAGGACCAAATGACCAAGTCAAAATTAGAGTAAATTGGGTAACCAGAAAGCCAAGGCTAATAAATGAACAAAAAACTCAAACAAGTAAACTTTAAGTAAGAAAGGTAAACAAACCAAGTCAACATAAGGATACAAATAAAAATGGTAATCAAACATCAATGTGAAATTAGTAACAATCCTTAAACAAAGATGAGCAAAAAAAAGTAAAACAATATTGATGAGTGAAAAATCCTTACTCAATCATCAATGGAAAAGTGCATAAAATTAAAAACAACATTGGTGAGTGATAACTAACAATTTGATCTCACTCAACAATTGAAAAAGTAATGAAAAAAATAGATATTATTATTCGAAAAAAAAGGAAGCACACCAAAAATAGAAATAGATGCAATTGTCTAAAAAAAGGAGGTACAACAATGGAAAATTTTCAAATAAACCAAGAAAATTTTATAAATGTAAATAAATGGTATAAAAAAAGTAATCCATAGTCACTCAAGCATAGTGTGTGGTTTAAAGGATAGATAAAACTGAAACAAAGTAGTGTTAGCATGTTTTGAGATGTGAAGAAGAGGGAATATAGAAGTGAGAAAACAGATTAAGATACAAACATTCTTATCAAGGTGATGCAGGAGAATCTTCATGCTAGGAATGTGTTTTTCATGTTCTTGGTTGAGTTTTAGCGTGTCTAGGTGTGATAAGTTAGTTTCCCTCCATTTCTTAGGTTTCCAAATTTTCAAATTTGTCTAAGTATCCTTTAAGCATGAAATAAGACCTATATGTGAGCAAAAGGCCAAATATATGTAAATATTGGTCAAATAAAACCCAATATCTTATCCTCAAATGATTTCAAGTCTATTGGGTGAGATATTAAGTGATTTAAGTCTTCTTATGTTAGAAAAGTTGTTTTACCCCATTTTGGGAGGTTGTTGTGTGAAGCCTAGTTTAGGATTTGAGTATCTAAGTTGAGAAAATATGATTGGTATGGGGGGTTTTAGTGTGGAATAAGTGTATATGTATATTATTAAGCATGAAATATACTGAGAGGGGGGGGGTGAATTAGTATATTATATATCTTATAAATATTTCTTTTTAACCAAATTCCACTTAATCAAACATTCAAGATATGCAATAAAACCCAAACAATAAACATCCACACAAGATAGAGAGAGACACCAGATATAATGTGAAAACCCAATGTGGGAAAAACCACAGAGAATCAATCTCAAATATATTCATGAGAACAACCCCACAGGAGCACCATACCCCTTTGCCAAGTACAAACCTCAGCTTCAATTCGTGAGCACCAACCCACAGGAGCTTCAAACCCCTTTGCTGAGCACCAACCCAGCACCTATTCGTGAGCACCAACCCATAGGAGCACCAACCCCTTTGCCGAGCACCAACCCAACAAAAATTTGTGAGCACCAACCCACAAGAGCACCAACCCCTTTGCCAAGCACCAACTTAGCAACAATTTGTGAGCATCAACCCACAGGAGCACCAACCCCTTTGTGTATACCACACACCTATCTCTTAATGTCGCTATCTCAACAAATGATAGATCAATACAACATCACCTTCCTCTCTCTCAATTTTGATCTTCTAAGCTAGATATAACAAATACAAATCATCTGTAATAATTGCTCTTCTAAGCTAGATATTACAATATCAAATCAACCTCTCACTTCCACATTTACAAATGGCTACTCAAGCCTTTATTTATAGCTTTCCAAATGACCTTTGGCCTTCCCCCTTTGTGACCTTTCATTCCTCATGGAAAATGGCACCAATCTTGGATGACCCTTCATATCCAAGCATTTGAAAAGTCATGTGGTGACCCTTCATGACCAAAAATGTCTTTCCCACTTTTGTCCTTATCTTTGGCGACTTTTCGTATTCTTTAAAGTGTCCCTTCATGAGAAATTCGCCCTTTACTCTTTTGTCTTCACTTGGTGACTCTTGGTATTCCCCAAGATGACTCTTCATGGGAAAATGCATCCCATCCTTCTTTTATCTTTATCCCGTGACTCTTCGACTTCTCCATGGGCCCTTATTTTGTCTCATATGCAACCAAAAATATATTTGTTAATATTAAATAAATATTAACTCATATTAGCCAAGATAAATAACATTAAATGCAATGGGGCCTTTATCACCAATAATACTAAACCTTTGACATCAATGACAATATTTCTAACATATATATTATTTGCGAATTAATGAATTGGGAGTTTTTGTTTGGAGTCATTTTTTTGTTTTTGTTCAATCTTTCCTCAAGACTATGTATGTATACTAGACAAGGCAGCAAGGAAGAAGTTTGTAGTCAGCACTTAAGAGGGTATCATCTTCTCTATGACTACTCAAGATTATAGAGGAGGTTAATACAAGACCAATAAAATTTATTTGGGCTATTAACTCCCCAGGATGCTCCCTGTAGCTCAAATTTGGTGTAAACTAGACCCTAACTAGACCCTTGCTGATCTCATAAACCGTATAGTAGAAAATTCTAAAAATTTGTAGTTTTTGTGGGTTTATCATTTTTAGCTTTTGTATAAATTTTCATGGCCATACTGTATGATAAAGTGAGGTTTCTTGTATACTTGTGCTTTAACCCTATTTTCCTACAATTTTGAGTATAATAACAAGATTTTAAGATGGTTTTGTGTTAAATAAAAGGTGTTTTGTGATTGGAGTAGTTTTATGATGTCATATGGTACATCTCCTAAAATTTTCATGATCTAAATCAACCCCAAACTCTCCCAAACACCAAAATAGGGTTGCTAAGAGGCCTAATTAGGTCTGCTATAGGGGTCAAAAGTACCATTCCATACAAAACAACTATACCTAGTCTTGACATATGTTATGTAACTTCCAAATGGGTATCTGGAACAATTTATAATGTTTTGGATAGTAGGTGTTTTGTGAAAGATATGGCCAAAAATTAGGCCCAGCAGGGCTACAAGCCTATGAATCCATCAACACAGCAAGTAGAGTCTTGCAGCTTAATCCAACCTTTTTGATCACTTCAAAGATTCAAATTAAGTGTAAATGGATAAGCAAAGGTGTCTAAAGTGTTGTAGTTGTGTATTTTATGGATTGTTTTTGTAATAGATGTTGTTGTTACCATCAAATAAGTAATGCTTAGATAGGACTGTCATATTGGTTTGTTAGTTTCATTTTGATGAATTAAGCCCCTTCACCATTTGGTATCAGAGCCCAAGGGATTGTGCACAATCTAAAGATCCAAGTCAAAGAGAAGAAGAACATGATTTGTGAAGAAGAGTCAAGATGGCCATGAGAGTTAGGAACAGAGGTGGAGCTGGAGGAAGGAGACCCAGAGGACAGGTTGCAATGGTAGAAGAGATTAGGAACCTGATAGCTAGGCTAAAAGACCTAGAGATGGCTCAGAGAAGAGGCATTGACATGGGTGAAGTCAGTGATAGAGATGAGGAGTCATCAGAGGATGCATTGGTGGTGGAAGAAGAAACAACTAAAGATAGGTTGATTAGAGCCATTATGAAGGTGAACACAAAGCCAAAAATGGAGGTTCCAATGTATGAAGGTAATTTGAATGTGGAAGAATTAATTGATTGGATTAGTGGATTAGACAAATACTTTGAGTATGAAAGAATTGAAGAAGATGACAAGAAAGTCAAGTATGCCATGACAAGGCTAAAGAGCCATGCATCCTTGTGGTGGGATGGAGTGCAAGAAGAAAGGAGGAGGAAAGGGAAGGCAAAGATCAGAAGCTGGGATAGAATGGTAGAAAAAATGAAAGTTAAGTTTATGCCTCAAGATTATCAAGCCAATCTTTTCAAGCAATTACAAAATTTGAAGCAAAAAGAGATGTCTGTAAAAGAATACACTGAATAGTTTTACAGGTTGACTATAAGATCAAGTCATATTGAGGATGACATAGGGAAGGTAGCTAGATAAACTAATGGTTTGAAGTTTTCCATTCAAGATGAGATTAGTCTTCTCATTCCTAAGACAGTTGAAGAGGCATATCAATTTGCCTTGAAAGCTGAGGAGAAGATTGCAAGAAAACAAACATCCTTCTCAAGAGGAAGGGGTAGATCCATCAGAGGTAGAGGATTTCAAGGAGGTAGAAGATAGCTGCAAACATCTCAAGAAGAGGCTAGCATCTCACAAAGCTCAAGAGGTAGCTATACACCAAGAGGAAGAAAGCCATACCAAGGATATCAAAGAGGAAGAGGAAGATTCATGGGCAAATGCTTTAGGTGCAACAAGTATGCAGGACATAGGGCATATGAGTGTTTAGAGAAACCTTCTACTAGCCATAAGAGGGGTGTACATGTGACCCAAGGTGAATAAAAAAGTGAAGAAGTTGTAGCAGCTTATGAAGATACAACAAAAGAAGGTAAGTATCTTTTGATGAAAAGAATCTTGTTGAAGCCAAACAAAGAAGTTGTAGAACCACCTCAAAGGAAAAATCTATTTAAAACCACATGTAAAAGTAAGGGGAAATGCTGCAAGGTCATCATAGATAGTGAGATTACTGACAATCTTGTGTCAACTGAGATGGTGGAGAAACTAGGCTTGAAGAAGGAAGTACATCCTACACCTTATCAAGTCTCTTGGCTACAAAAAGGACACAAGCTCTTGGTAAGTGAAAAATGTAAAGTAGATATTTAGATAAGAACATATACGGATCAGATTTTATGTGATGTCATGCCCATGGATGTATGTCATATCTTGCTTGGAAGGCCTTGGCAGTTTGACAGTAAGGCCATGCATGATGGAAGGTAGAATACATACATGTTTGAAAAGGATGGGATCAAGCATACACTCACACCATTGAAAGAAGAGGCTGCTATTGTTGTAGGATAGAATTCTAAAGTATTGATAATGAGTGGTAAAGAGTTTCTACATCAAATGCAGAAAGAAAAGGTAAACTTTGTTGTGATTGGTAAGCCAAGGAGTGTAGTCACTAGTAATAAGTTGATTGATTTGCCTCTAGAGATTCAAGATATGTTGAATGAGTACATTGATATTGTGGTAGATGATTTACCTAATGAGTTACCACCATTAAGAAGCATTAGCCATCACATAGACTTGATTCTAGGATCAAATACCTACAAGTTGACACCAAAGGAAAATGAAGAGATCAAGCACCAAGTTCAAGAATTGTTAGACAAAGGATTTGTAAGAGAGAGTTTAAGTCCTTGTGCTATCCCCATAGTGTTGAGTCCTAAGAAGGATGGGAGTTGGAGAATGTGTATAGATTCCAGAGCAATCAAAAAGATTACTATCAGGTATAGATTCCCATTGCCTAGAATTGATGACTTACTTGATTGTTTGAGTGGAGCTACATATTTCTCTAAGATAGACTTGAAAAGTGGTTACCATAAAATTAGGATAAGAGAAGGGGATAAATGGAAAACAACCTTCAAGACCAATGATGGACTCTATGAGTGGTTAGTCATGCCATTTAGACTAACCAATGCACCAAGCACCTTCATGAGGCTGATGAATGGAGTGATTAAGGAGTTCATTGGTAAGTTTGTGATAGTGTATTTGAATGATATTTTTGTGTTTAGTCAAACTAAGGAAGATCATTTGAAACATTTGAGGATGGTATTGAGTAAGCTACATGAAGAGAAATTACTAATCAATGCAAAAAAGTACAGTTTCTTAAGGACAGAGTCGATATATTTGGGGTTTGTGATTTCAAAAGAAGGTTTGAAGATGGATAAGGAGAAGATTAAAGATATACTTGAGTGGCCTACACCCAGGAGCACATATGAGGTAAGAAGATTTCATGGTTTGTCTAGCTTCTATAGGAGATTCATAAGAAATTTTAGTGGAGTTGTTGCTCCAATGATAGATACAATCAAAGGTGATAAAATAATTTTTTATTGGACTAAGGCTAATGATAAGAGTTCCAGATTATTGAAAAATAAGGTAACTAAAGAACCAATCCTAACCTTGCCTGATTTCAATAAGCTTTTTCAAGTAGAATGTGATGCTAGTGGAACTGCAATAGGCATTGTTTTAAGCCAAGATAGGAGGCCTATAGCATACTTTAGTGAGAAATTAAGTGATGCTAAGAAGTACTCAACCTATGATCAATAATTCTATGCTCTTTTACAAGCTTTGAAGAAATGGAGGCACTATATTTTGCTAAAGAGTTTGTTTTGTTCACTGACAATTATGCTTTACATTTCATTAGCAATCAGAATAAGTTGAGTCAAAAGCATGTTAAATGGATTGAATTTTTACAAAGCTTCACATTCACTATTAAGCACAAGAAAGGACAATCTAACAAGGTTGCAGATGCTCTAAGCAGGAGGAATTTGATCATGCAGGAATCTCAAGTAAGCATTTTGGGTTTTGAAGATTTGAAGGAACTATATAAGGAAGATCCAAACTTCAAGGAACCATATGAAGCTTGCATGAATCTAGTAGGGGTTGATAGAAGTCCTTGAATATATTTCATGGTCCAAGAGGGTCTGGTGTTTAGAGGTAGCTAGCTTTGCATACCCAATATTTCCATGAGAGAGAATTTGTTGAAGGAAAAGCATAGTTGTAGCTTATCAGGACACTTTGGGCAGAATAAGACATTAGCACAATTGAGTGCTCATTACTATTGGCCAGGTATGGGTACTGATGTCAATAATTTTTTTGAAAGGTTTAAAACATGCCAATATGCCAAGGAAAGTAGTCAAAACATAGGTTTGTACCAGCCACTACCCATTCCCAATAGGCCTTGGGATTCAATAAGCATGGATTTTGTACTTGGTTTGCCAAGAACTCAAAAAGGTCATGACTCCATATTTGTAGTGGTAGATAGGTTCTCAAAGATGGCTCATTTTATTCCATGCTCAAAAACAAGTGATGCTACTAACATATATAATATATTCTTTCAAGATGTTGTTAGATTGCATGGATTGCCTAGAAGCATTGTTTCTGACAGGGATACCAAATTTGTTGGACAATTTTGGAGAACCTTATGGAAGAAATTGGGTACACAATTGAGTTTTAGTTCAGCCTATCACCCCCAAACTAATGGCCAAACAGAGGTTGCCAATAAGAGCTTAGGCAACATCTTGAGAAGCTTGGTAAGTATGCATCCAAAACAGTGGGATCTTGCACTTGCACAAGCTGAATTTGCCTATAACAATTCTCCTAACAAAATTAAAGGGTTGAGTCCATTTCAAATTAAGTATGGAATGCATCCAAGAGGTGTGTATGAGTTGAGAAATCTAAGTAGCATGGAAACAAGGAGTACTGATGTAGAAGAATTTGCCAATGCCATGCAAAATTTGCATGAACAGGTAAAGAAGAAACTTGAAGAAAACACCATCAAGTACAAGCTAAAAGTAGATCAAAAGAAAAGACAGGTTAGTTTCAGTGTTGGAGACCTTGTTCTTGCTCACCTTAGAAGAGAGAGGTTCCTAAAAAGGGAATACAACAAGCTAAAGGTAAAGAAAATAGGACCATGCAAGGTAATAAAGAAGTTTTCAAATAATGCATATGAAATAGAATTGCCAAAATGGATTGGAATCTCTCCAATCTTTAATGTTGTAGATCTATATCCATACAAAGATGAAGGACAACTAGCTAAAGAGATTGAAACAGGGGTAGATGAAGCTATCCAATGGGAGCAACAACTACCAAAGGAAGTGCCAAAGGAGATTGAGAGAATTTTGGACAAGAAAGTGGTTAAAAAGACAAGGGAAAAAGAATATTTCCAGTATCTAACTAAGTGGAAGAATCTACCAATTGAAGATGCAACATGGTTGACTGCAAATGACATCGTCAAGCTGGGCACAAGCATGGAAGAGTTGACGAAGAAAAATAACAAGTGAAGAATACTTCTTTGCTCCTTGGAAGAATGATGTAGGAGCATCTTCATGCTAGGAATGTGTTTTTCATGTTCTTGGTTGAGTTTTAGGTGTCTAGGTGTGCTAAGTTAGTTTCCCTCCATTTCTTAGGTTTTCAAATTTTCAAATTTGTCTAAGTATCCTTTAAGCATGAAATAAGACCTATATGTGAGCAAAAGGCCAATATATTTAAATATTGGTCAAATAAAACCCAATATCTTATCCTTAGATGATTTCAAGTCTATTTGGTGAGATATTAAGTGATTTGAGTCTTCTTATGTTAAAAAAGCTGTTTTACCCCATTTTGGGAGGTTGTTGTGTGAAGCCTAGTATAGGATTTGAGTATCTAAGTTGAGAAAATATGATTGGTATGGGGGATTTTCGTGTGGAATAGGTGTATATGTATATATTATTTGTGAATTAATGAATTGGGTGTCTTTTTTTGGAGTCATATTTTTTTTTGTTCAATCTTTCCTCAAGACTATGTATGTAGACTAGACAGGGCAGCAAGGAAGAAGTTTGCAGTCGATAATTAAGAGGGTATTATCTTCTCTATGACTACTTAGGATTATAGAGGAGGTTAATACAAGACCAATAAAATTTATTTGGGCTATTAACTCCCTAGGATGCTCCCTGTAGCTCAAATTTGGTGTAAACTAGACCCTAACTAGAGCCTTATTGATCTCATAAACCGTATATTATAAAATTCCCAAATTTTTTAGTTTTTATGGGTTTATCATTTTTAGATTTTTTACAAATTTTCATGGCCGTACTAAATGGTAAAGTGAGGTTTCTTGTATACTTGTGTTTTAACCCTGTTTTCCTATAATTCTGAGTATAACAACAAGATTTTAAGATGGTTTTGTGTTAAATGAAAGGTTTTTTGTGATTGGAGTAGTTTTATGATGTCATATGGCACATATCCTAAAATTTTCATGATCTAACTCAACCCTAAACTCTCCCAAACACCAAAATAGGGTTGCTAAGAGGCCTAATTAGGTCTGTTATAGGGGTCAAAAGTATCATTCCGTACAAAACAACTATACTTGGTCTTGACAAATGTTATGTAACTTCCAAATGGGTATCTAGAACAATTTATATGTTTTCAATAGTAGGTGTTTTGTGAAATATATGGCCAAAAATTAGGCCCAACAGGGCTACAAGCCTATGAACCCATCAACACATCAAGTAGAGTCTTGTAGCTTAATCCAACCTTTTTGATCACTTAAAAGCTTCAAATTAAGTGTAAATGGATAAGAAAAGGTGTCTAAAGTGTTGTAGTTGTGTCTTCTATGGATTTTTTTTGTAATAGATGTTGTTGTTACCATCAAACAAGTAATGCTTATATAGGACTGTCATATTGGTTTGTTAGTTTCATTTTGATGAATTAAGTCCCTTCACCACAAGGGGGGAA
The DNA here is from genome assembly GCA_037957365.1 of Torreya grandis. NCBI lineage: Eukaryota > Viridiplantae > Streptophyta > Pinopsida > Cupressales > Taxaceae > Torreya > Torreya grandis. The sequence continues at coordinate 218,998 of JARHVA010003513.1, forward strand.
ATGAAATGGGTGGTGGGGAAAATAAGTGAAAAATAAAGGTAGAGAAACTCTTTATCTAAGTCAAGACACTTAAATTCAATTTGTCAAAATAAGATGAATTTCAACATTAAGGACTCTAAAGAATTTTTCATAACCACACAATTCTTGGGTCATCAAATGAAGTATGAATATCATCCCATGAAGGATATATCCATGAAAATTAAAATGGTTTTACCTTCCAAAAATATTTTCCTTGTTACTCAAGACCCCTTACAATTATTTTAGTCTACTGAAAAGATTGGGTAATTGTGTGATAAAATAGGTAGCACCATAGATTATTTTAAATTCTCATATCCCAATCTACTAGCCTAAATCACCCCAATGGACCATGGTTCTATCATATGGCCAATTGTGGAGTCTGAGCTTTGATTATAGATAGGAGATGTGATATTAATCACATCTTTTGGTATGATTTTGACTTTTGACCTTAAATGTTGTCTTTTGATCATTGCCTTTTGTTTTAAATGATTTGGATTTTAAATTTTGATGGATTTTCTATTCCTCCTCCATACGGATTTGGATAAACAAACATGGGTGCTATAAATGACTATCATTTGAAAATTTTGGACTTGGGTGCTAAGAAAGAGAAATTAGAGAGCATGGTATCTTAGATTCTTGTGTATTCATGTGAAATAAAAGTGATATCTTTACTTTGACCTTGTTTTATCCAAAGTGGAATGAAAGGAAAGGAAATTAAGGGGAATGAACATGAAACAATTTGAATGAATTCTAATTATAAAAAATGTGACAAGGGTGAAAAGGGATACAATGATAGGTAAGTATGATTACTTATCATAAGAATGTAAGGAAGTGTAGGGAAACATGATAACATAGTTTATTGTGTAAGTTATATATACAAAGGAGATAAAAACCAAAGCTAAGAATATGGAATAAAAAAATGTTAACCATTTATTAACATTATTGAAAAGGAACACTTAGTTTAGGAAAGATATATTGAAATAATATGGTGATTTTTATGAGGAGAACCTAGTCTTATTCATGGTCTTACACTCAACTCATAAAAAAGAAACCCAAGAGGGTCTAATAAAGCAAAAAAGGTATTTTTGAGGAGGGCATGGTCCTATCCATGATCTTACACTGGAAATCCCAAAAGAAAAACCCAATAGAGTGAACAAAGAATGTGAAAATAAAGATGGTAAAAATGGTATTTGTTAGGAGGGCCTAGTCTTATCCATGATTTTACACTACAACTCACAAAAGAGAAACCTAGGAGGGTGTAAAAAAGCATTGAAAATAAAAAATGAATGAAAGCAAAAATAATTCATGAGGAAGGTCGAGTCCTATCCACAATACTATAATGAAACTCATGAGAAATGGAAACCAAATAACCAAGTGAAGTAACTAAGGTTTATGGAAAGAGATTTTACTGTAGAGGGTGAGACCCATGTAGAAATCTTACAGAAAGTGTTAGAAGTAGAGCATATGGAAATATGATAAGAAGAAAAATATCTAAGTATTTATTCAATAATTGCACATTGGTGGGATGTTTGAAAACATGGCCTTAATTAGTTTAGAGGTGACAGGTGCTAGGAACAAGAATATATTTAACTAAATAAGGTCCCCATCATTTTTGGGTATATTTGCCTTATTTATCATTGGTATAGTTTAATTTTAGGACTAGATCACTAATATTGAAAGAGCGAAATTTAACCTTTTTTTTATGTTGTTAAGAAATATGAGCCTTGTATTGGATATTATGTTATAGAGAGGCTAGATAGTGTTCATTAAGAATATGAAGGTGAGATTTACATAGTTATTAATTAATAATGATACTTTTAAGAGATACAAATAAGGAAGGAAGTTCAACTTCTAATGTTAAGACAGAATCAGAACCATATACTAGTGAGAATGTTGTTGCCCTAATGGTAGTAAGAATGCTAGTATGATAAGCCCAAAGTGCAGGATATAAATGGAGATGCCAAACCATACAAGTTTCATGGATGGTCTTTTAGAGGATTTTATTTTTGGACTCATCTTGGCCATTGCATTTTATATGATAGGGTTTGGAATTTTTATGGGATATTTTGAATTTAGCGCATAATTAATTCACATCCTTATTCTTGAAAGTATCACCATTATCAAAAATGATAGTATGGGGATATCAAAAATGAAAAATTATTTAGTTAAGGATAAATTTGGAAATACTATTTCCTATGATGTTGATGAGAGGTAGGGCTTCTACCCATTTGGTAAAATATTTAGTAACCATGATGATAAAAACATGCCCATTTTGTGCCAGTGTTAGTTTGCTAATGAGATATAATCCCCACATGGAAAATAGAAAAGGACATTCCAAAATTTCTAGCTCCACTTGTGGTGAATGGATTATAACATCATGGAGTTGTCAAGGACTACAATTTTTAGTGAAATTAATAGCATCTTTTTTTGAGATTAGGCTAAAAGTATCCCATATGGGGGAATATACGCACTGTAGCATGTCCACTACAATGACCACCAAAAATGGCTCCATGTGCTTGTTCAAAGAGAGGATGGACCTCTTATTTCATTATATATTTGAGAAAGGTACCTTTTATATTATGATAATAAAGGGTGTTGAATCTAAAGACATATTTAAAAGCTTGTTTTCAAATTCTATTCTTTTTCATGAGAATTTGTGTTTGGAGTATAAGTTTGATGTTTGAAGAATAAGATAATGTATTTATACCATGGGATATGTCTAATGGTGACAACATAAATATGATAGATAAATGAATCTTGCAATTTTATAAAAGATGGGGAATTTATTATTTGAATAATAAATTAAGAATCACTAAGAACATTATGCAGATGAAATAATGATGTCGAAGAAGCAAGAAATTCAACAATAGAGTTCTAATGTTTTGGAATGGGATCGATGGTAAAAGAGACAAACTCTTTGGTGAGAGTATTATCAATTTGATGATAAATAATAATATTTTCACTTTTACATTGGTAATCATGATTTAACCTAATGGTAGATGGGTTGGGAGTCACCCAAAACATACATGTATGGAATATCTAAGTCAAGTGTCACTCTCATGCCTAATATTAACACTTCATATTATACCATGTTATTAGTTTCATCAAAGGTGAGCTGAAATATGAAAGGGATTATTTTAACATGAGGACTAGTTAGAATACAACCTGCCCTTAGTCCTTGGAGATAGTTAGCACCATCAAAGTATAGGGTCTAGGTGTCTTCATAAAAATCTATGCTAATTTTAGGAAGTTATTTAATAACTAATTTGGATTTATTAGTATCAAGAATGAAATACTTATCTTCTTGATTTCTTGCTTCTAAATCAATAATTAAGTTATAAAAGTAATATTTAAGAGAGATAGCCTGAGTGAAACCTTCAATATAGAGAATGTTATCATTAAGGAGACCATATTGAAGATGATTGGTAATGGGTATAGGTTCCACTACAATTTGGTTGATAATGACTTGCCCTTTTACATATTTCTAAATTATGATGTGAAGGTAAAATTCCATTAAGAGAACCATCCACTTGCCAATTTTATCTCCATGTAGAAAGTCTTTGGATAAAAAGTGATGAAGTGGGTTGGAATGAACTAAGACATAGGATTTTAGATTCAGAATAAATAGTGAGGCAAACACATTATAACTTGGTAATTTTTTTTTTAATCAATGAGGCCTTGACTAATATAATAAATAACATACTCTCTTTCAATACCATCTTATTAGGTAAAAATTTCCCCAAATGATATGGGTGTATAATAAGTGTACAAAATCAAAGGATGATCATTAGAAGGTAGATGAAGGGTAGGTAGATGAAACAATGATTCATTCATGTTGTCAAATGACTTCTAACAAGAATCAATGCATTCTAAAGCATTACCTTTATTAATAAGGGAATTAGTAGAGTATATGTGATAATCCATTTCAGGGATGAATCATCAAATTTCCCCAAGCTTGTTGAGGTAGTTACAAATGTTTGAAATGGAACAAGGAATAGGCATGTTAACTATAACATTTATTTTATTAGGATAAAAATCAATACCATGAAGAGAGACTAATTACCCTAGGTAATTCCAAAAACACATTTGTATGGGTTGAGTCTAGATTTGTATTTAATGAATCGATCAAATATGATGGCTTGATCAAAGAGATGGGTTTTGTAATTTTTAGATTTGGCAATGAGATAATCCACATAGGTCTCCATAATCTTATGTATAAGGTCATGAAAAATGTGATCCATAGCCTGCTAATAGGTAGCTCTATTTTTTTAAAGGCCAAAAGGCATCTTAACATACTAATAGGTGCCATACTCCTTAGTGAATGTTATTTTGTGTTAGTCTTTGGTGGTGTTGTGAATTTGATTATAGAAAGAAAACCATCCATGAGGGATAAATTTTCATATCCAATAATTGAATCTAAGATGACATCTATTAAATGTACGGGGAAATTTTCCTTGGGATAAGTGAGCTTGAGGTTTTAGAAGTCAATATAGATGCGAACAACATAGTAACATTTTTAAAAATAAGAACAATGTTTGCACCCATTCATAACAATCCATAGGTTTAATAAAATTTGTATCTAATATTTTGATAATTTATTTATGACATAGGATCCATGTAAACCTTAGGGAGAACTTTCCATTATTTTTGTCAAATGGGTTGGGCATTGGGGTATCTGATTATTTTTTGAACTATCATAATAGGATTGATGCTAGGCATGTCCTCATATGACTAAGAAAAAGTATCATGATATTTTTTGAAGAATAGACTAAAATTATCATGTTCTATCAACTTGAGTTATCTAAAAACTATTATAGGTCAAGGACATGAGGGTGTGCCATATTCTATTCTTATGGTTTACTCAATAAGTGTAGAATTTCCTTCTTAAAAATGATATAACACATTACAAAGAGAGGAAATGGGATTGGTTTTAGGATCTATTTTAGCAATGAAGTTGATAAAATAAGGGGCATTTTTCTTAAAATTCCCAAGTTTGTGATGTTGCTAAGGAAGTTGAGGTTCTCAGGCATGGAACAACTCAAGTATGGATTCATTGCTAGGTAACATAGGTAGAGGTCCATAATATTCCACTCTAATTCAAGATAAATTATTTTTTTACCATGAAGATCATATTTAGAATGTATTTGGTATACATATATGACCATGGCATTGATAGTGATATCGAGAGTAGGTGAAATTATAGACGAAAGTTGATTGGATTCAATTAGCTTATCTTTAGAATCATTGATGGGGAGAAGATATAGTAGAGTGACGAGTATGATAGGAGGTTTAGAAAGTTTTAGAAGTTCTAAATTTATGATAGGTAATATTTGTTCAATAATCCAAGGAGTATAAAAAATTAGAGAATTAACTGGAGGTAGATGTCTGTCAGGTTCTAACTCAATATACATGGAAATATTATGAACATCATAGTTAAAAGCATGTATTTTAACTAAGGTTTGCTAATAGTGTTGAACATCCAAGTCTTGTTATTGATCTTGGGCCATAATGTAGTCATCATCATAGGTGGGAGAGATAGTACATGATTGTGTCTCTAAAGGAACTTCTAAAGGTGAAACAACTAAATCAATAAAATTCAAGAGGTGACATGTTAAAGGGTCTTGAAATAAATTGACCAATCCATAATCATTACAAGTGAAATCATCTTATGTATAAGATGCTTCATGTGAATTAAATGGAGGAGGGAAATCGGTTATCTCATCAATAAGAAGGATGATACGATCACGAGGTAACAAGGAAGAATACACTCCAAAATATAAGGAGGTAGCTTGGTAGTATTGAAAATAATTTGGGTCATCATCATCATAATTGACAAGAGTGACTTTTAAGTTTAGATTCATATTGATGAATTTAGGTAAAGGTTCACTATTAATTTTTGGAATAGTTAAAATCTAGTATTAAGAGTTAGTATTGGGAAGCTAAATACTCCATAGGTTAGGTTCAGCCTCATGTTTATACCATTTTACATTATGAATAAACTTGATACATTGGATTATAGAAGAGTCAATATCCCCCATGTGATGATTCCATGGCCATCCTAAGAGTATATGATAGGACAATGGTAAGTTGAGAACCATAAGATTAATACACATAGTTTTGGGTCCTATAGTAAGAGGGATCCAAATACAACCAAGTGAATTTTGATTGATCTTATCGAAGCCATGACATGTTAAACTAGTTTCAATGAGGTGATATTTTTTATATCAAAGTTGTTGAATGTGCCAAATAGACATCACATTAATTATAGACCTTTCATCTACTTATAATTTATAAATAAGGGTGGTATTAATGGCTATTTTGATAAAGAGAGGTGGATGATCAACTTGAAAGATAATTTCATCATTGATCATGTGCTCTTAAAGGAACTCTATGGAAGGTTTTAAATAAGGACAAATAGTTTTAATGGTATGAAATTTTATTGGTTGAGTCTCGTGATAAGGTTTTTCCTCTCCTAAAGAAGATAGTTTTTCAATTTCTTGGAGTTGTTACATAAATAATTTATGATGATATGGATAAGTGAGAACTAAATCCATGAGATGTTTTTTTCAAGGCATAGAGTTAATTTCCTCTAAGAAGTTCTAATGCGTTTTGGAATATGAAGAACCAACACAAGGCTTGGAAGGAAAAATATGTTTAATAGGAAGATAAGTAGTTGGAGGTTCAGATTGAGGAAGTGGTTTATCATTGGTTTTCAAAGGTAAGTTAGTTGTAGTTGTATCTTTGAGAAGTTACTCTTCTAAATATGGTTTCTTTGGTTTGGTGATAAGATATTTTTGGGTGGGTTTGTGTTAAAAATTTACCTTAGCTACATTCATGTATTGGGAATTGGTATAGTATTGATCATAATCAATGTTAATCACATAAATATCCTTGTTTGATTATTGAGGGTTAAATTTAGATAAAGTTTTTGGATTGTTAGAGGAATAATATTGGAATCTTGTTTTTTTGACAAGCATTAACATAATCTTGATGATGGATTTGAATCATGGTATCATGATTGAATGCATCACCAAGCATAAAAGAAATGACAAATTTTGTAAGCCCACAACATGTTTTGTGGGAATGACCTATATTGACATGAAACCAAAAAAATCAGTTATGATCATACCATTCAGTTGGATTATTGGTATACATGAATGGTTTAAAAGGCACTAATTTTTTTTTAATTTTTTTCATGGTTATAAATGTATGGGAAGGTTGAGGATTTTTTGATTTGGCTGCTCCTAATTTTGGTTGAAGAGGATTTCTGGTTATTGCATTGGTTGAATGTTGGAAAGATAACTTAATGGTTTTAATGTTGGTATAAAATAATTAATTAGGAAGTCTTGATGCTTATCTTGGTCAAGAGCATCATTTAAAGTTTAGGGAGTAAACTTTCAAACCTTGTATTGGAGTGATGGTGTTAAGTCCATTTTGAAAAGTTTGAACAAGTTGTCATCAATCATGTTGTGATCATATTTTTGAGCCAAATATTTACATCATTTGATAAAACCATGAATTTATTTGGTAAGGGATTGCTTAACATTGATGAAATTACTAAAATAATTTTCATGATGATCATTATGTTAGAATTATTTAACTAAAGGATTGCGTAAATCCTCAAGTTATCATATAGAATGTTTGAGAAGTTAAGTATACCATTATAATACATCAATGGTGAAGGTTTTAACTAAGAGATTATTTATGGCTAAGGTATTAGTTTGGATTCACTCTTTACAAAGATTACTGAAGGCCTTGAGAAAATATGTAGGGTCTTTAGTCCCATCATATTTAATAGTTGGAGATATATTACCAATATCAATACATATAATGAAAGGAGATAGGGTCCATTTTTGAGTGTGTTGAAGTATCTTATTATGCATGATAGGTTGGGGAATAACATTTCCAATGACATATTTAAGAGGTGAAGGGATCAAATTTTGATTATTTTGGGGAAGAAGAATGGAAGGCTACTTAGCCATGTTTATCAAATGATGTTATAGTTGTATCATTTGAGAGGTATTAAATGTTTGCATGATGTTCATTTTGCACTATTTGTGCAATGATTTGAGTTGTATCAATAGGTGGGTCAGTTTTGGTAGGGGGATTCCCCAAATTAGTATTAGGGGGAGGGTTTCTAGGTGACAGGTTATCAAGAGGTGGGTTATTGATTTGGGGTTATTTTTTAGTCTTGTATCAATTTACCCCATGGTACAGTAAGATGTCTGAAGGTGGGAATTATCTTGATAAGTATGAGAAGGGTCTGATCCACCAATGTCATATGTTGGAGAGATTTAAACCATGTTTCAATCAAAAGATGAGGGAGAAGAAAAGGTGCTCCAAGAGTGAGGATCCTCTTAGGTAACGAAGGTAGGAAGAAAATAACATTGCATAGAACATCTAAATGGATTTACATTATCTAAATAGATTATAATAGGGGATATCATGACACTTGAAGGTATAATCTAAAATTAGGAAGCAAGAAGGAAAAATAGGAACATAGTCAACCAAACACAAAATAGTATCAACCAATAGGTATAGAGTCAATTGGGTTGATAGAGTTTATGAAAAAAATATACACAATAAGATAGAAAATACATAGACTGATTGATTATTTTTTACATATAATAAATCTAAAAAAGGCTAAAAAGATACATAGTCATATGGGTCAACTGTGTATTACAGATGGAGAAACTAAATAAAATGAAAAAGATACATAGTTGTACAAGGTGACTGTGTACTAAAGGGAAGCAAGACCAATAGTATATAAAGGACTATGTTGATAGGGATGATAATATTATGAAAATAGGTAAAATTTTTGAAATATAAAATTGAAGCAAATAAAGTGAAGCACACAAGCAATTAGATTGATGTGGTTGATCTAGTTGGGACACATACCACAAACCTTGCACTAACATTGGCTAATGCAAGTTTTGTAATACAAAATATAATGATCAAAGAGAAAGCAATAAACTAGAATAGAAATTATAAATTGGTCATTCCTAAATGTTGTTACGTTATAATTTTTTTTGAAATTAATGTGATGGGGAGTTGGCTAAAGAAGGAACTAGAAAGTAACCTATGGATAGTTTATAGTGGTTTATGCTGATATATATATATATATATATATATATATATATATATATATATATATATATATATATATATATAGTCAATGGTATTGACTTGGTATTGGGGCTTACCCCTCACTTCAGAATCTCATAGTGATAAGGGTGTCTGGTGATTCATCAATCTATACCATCAACCATGTGTTTATACTTGGCTAGAAAACCAAGTTGGCTTCCCCCTTGGTGATGAAATCCAAGTAGGTAGACCTTGGGGAAAAAAATATTTAATGTTTTTTTTGTAAAGTGATTTAGAAGTGTGTGTAAAAGAGAAAAATAGTGTGCTTAAATCGGCAAACTAAAAAACCACTTAATTAGTCTATTTTTTTAAAATCTAAGCATGAAAGGAATTGAAATGAAAAGTTAACTAATTAATAGAAAATAGGTTAATTCCTTTGATTGTGAAGAGTTTAGAGTCAGTTTAGGAGACAATGTATGAAAACAATACAGAACAAAGTCAATATGGTCATTACTATTTTGTGGAAGCAATATTCAGAAGAACACTGTTGAATAGGTCAACTATTTCTTCTAGAGAGAATACATGTTATAGAACTATGTCAAGTTAGTTTCCCCAGTTTATTTTAGGGTTACAATTTTATAGACTAAAAACTTATGAAAAGAAATACTATAAATGAAAAACTAAAATGATAAAGAAGGTAAGAATAAACCTTGGTGGTTTTGAAGATGTTTAGTTTTCAAATTTTATGTTATGTTTTTCAAGTGATAATTTAAATATTTATGAATAGGGTCAAATGGGTTGACAAAGTTTACAAAACTTGTATGCTTGAAAAAGAATCTAAAAATACAATCGACTAGCTTGACTATGTCTACAAACCTATATGTTAAAAAATAATAAATGCAAATAGATTCAACAAGCTTGACTATGTATGAAATCTTATAATTAAAAAAAAAATGTGTCAAGTTAATTGATACAGTCACCTATATTTGGAAAAGACTTACATAGATAAAATAGATTCAATTTAAAGTAAATGTATTTTAAACCTATGCATAGACTGTTAAAACAATGCTACAAAAAAATGGGTTAGGGAGTATTTACTCAAATCTATGTAGTGAATCCTACAATTTTATAAATTAATATGTTATAAAAATACACACTTTGAAAATGTCAAAACTATATTGATAAGTTAGATACATAACTACAAAAATAAAAATATATAATATGATGATAAAATTAATGCATGAAGTAAAACCTACAATGGTTTAATTCACATCAGGTTCACTAGAATGTATACAAAGTAAAATACAACCAACATATTAATCAATCCTAGCTCAGGGAAGATAAATGCTACTTACACTTTCATTTGTTGATAAATTAGATATTTGGAGTCATGACCAAGATGAATCTACTATACCTAAGGGGTATATTACCACAATAATATCACTAGAGAGCATTCCAAATCCTCTAACCAAGCAACACTATGTAATAACCTTATCTAGGTCCTATTTTTTCATATTCACTAACTATATGTAAGGTAATGTAAAATCTAATCTAGTGCTCACCAAAGCTTGTGGCATAAAGTGGGGGTAATAAACATAAAAATTAAACATGCATAGAATAATTATAATTAAGCTATGTATAGATATAACATTAATTCATGGAGAGAGAAATTTATTAAAAATCCATTAATTACACTACTTTTATCTATTAAAATATAGGAGTAAAGTTAGAGATATTTACCTTGAAGATGAACCCATTGAGATTAAATCTCTCCCTTGGCCCAAGGTGCTTCACAAGAGGTTGTTGTGGTTTTAAAGGATAATTAAGATAGGCTTAAGTATCCAATAATTCTCCACAATAAATGATTATTCTCCAAGGATAAACCCTAAGCAATAAATCCTCAAGTAGAATGGTCGAAGATTAGATTGTAAATAAGTGAAAATGAATAATTAAATCTGTTATCTATAATAAATGGTGAAATGAATGTTTATATATAGCTGAATCTAACCCTAAACCTTTATAAAAGTTCTGGTCAACCCAATTTGAATGTATATCATTAATTGACAAAAATAAGTTAGGTCTTGGTCTAGATCAGCCAAAGCTCACCTAGACCCATAATGTGCAAATATCAATTGGAATACAAGGTTGGCCTAGGCCAACATTGTTTGGTAAATGCCAAAAAGGGTTTTAGACTTAGGTAAGGGCTAAGTAAGGTGGTGAATTTCTTGGAGGAGTGTATAATAGAGGTGTCAAAGCTTAGATAAGTGTATAAGAAATCATTGTGTAGATAACAAGTGGTGGTATAGGGGAAAACAATCTTGTGAAGCACTAATGGTCTACCCACCTCTTTCCTAATGCACTCAGAGTGATTGAGACTCAACATGTTCTTGCATAATCAATAATTGATAATTTTTGTAAATATTATATGTATACACCATGTATATTAGGGTTTTTGTTTAATGTTGTTTTATTTATTTATTTTTTAGTGTTAGAGTGTTTGAATCATGTAAGCTTAAGATCACAACACATTGGAACATAGTTGGAAGAGTGAGCATCATAGACTATGACTAAGTCACATAGATAGTTTGAAGATAACTAGTAATAACTACATCAGGGTCATCAAATAATATTGAGAAGATGGTGCTGACAAGATATATACAATGAACGGATGGATAAAGTTCATTCAAAAATGTTAATGACATGGAACTTCAACATATTGCATGGTGGAATGATAGGTGGTGTCATAAAAGAATTAATATGAATGAAAGGACATCCCATAATATCACATAACTATCAATGAATTAATTAAATAATCTAGATGCAAAAGGGTCACTATCATATCAAATAAAATCTAGTTGAATTTAATGTTTGGGAGAAAATGCATGCAAAACTAGTCAACACATTTAAACTAGTTGGATAGATAGATTTGGGTGCCAAAATATATATAATAAAGGGTATGGATAACACATAGACATTACATATTTCTGCCAACAAGCAAATTTTGTGATCTACTTTCAAAATGTCTCCTTATGCACAAAGTGCACAACAGAGCTGGAAAAAAAAGCAAGTATTCAACCAAGGCCACCACAATAACCATAGAGAGAGCTCAATTGTTTATTACACTCTTGGATGCACAAAAAAGGAAATGAGTATTCATTTAGGGATGTGTAAAACTAAATACAATGAATCTTAACCCTTCAAATTCATTGATCAAGTAAAATAAACTCTATTTATTCTTGGGATACAAGAAGATACATAAGTAAAATCCCTAGTGCTCCCATATCCACTACAAGGATCAGATGTAGAAAGAATGTTCAAGCTACTAGCATTTAGAAAACTTGATGAGGTAATGCTTACTCTTCTAAGTAGGTATAAAAAAGGGGGTATTCATTTGTACCAAAATGTCACAATCTAAATCAAGGCTAAGATTATGGCATGAGTAATATGCCTCCCATATCATGATAAACACCTTCACCCCTACAAGTCCACCACTCCACCAATTCATTTAGACACTAGGGATAATTATATGATAAGGGTAGGTAGAGGAATACCAATTAATTCAAAATATTATATTTCAATGAGCATTTTGGTTGAATTCATTACAGAGAGGTTTTTGTAAACTATAAAATACTCACATGATACACAATGGTTATAAACATTATGTATCACATGATACACCTACATGAAGAATTTAATTGGCCTAATTTTTTAGCCTCAAAGTTAACTACCAACATTAAGAAGATACTCATAGGCACCTCCTAGGCATTCCAATATCAGTTCTTGGTCTTACTTCTTTATTTCACATAGTGGAAATTGTCAAAAGGACTAGTCAATATGACTATAGATTTTTAGCCTACTACCCCATTCAAAAACATTGTGTAGACCCAAATGGGGCAATATTATGAGTAACATGGGTAGTTTAATGCATGATATATTAAGGTTCTACCCTTTATTAGGTCATATACCAAAATTCCCCAATATGTCATATAATATTTTGGACAACATGCATCAGTTACAAAGCTACACAGTGGCATCTAGATAAAAGTACACAAGTTATTGACACAAACTATGATCAAAATTCCATTATTCATCATGATGTTGGATGCATAAGCAAAATTATGGAGGTATAAATATTTAGATGTAAGGAAGGTACAAATTATGCATTACATCCATAGAAGAGGAAAACAACCCTTATCAAAACAAGCATAAGGGAAACCATAAGTAAAACCATAGACTCCACCATAAATAATAACAGTTCCCTTATATCTAGACAAATTCAAAAGAAAGGAATTAACATGGAGAGCCTCACCACCACTGCTAAAGAAGAGAACTCATCAAGCAAAGTCCTAGTTGGAAAATCCAAATGTCCCAAAAATCACATCTTCGTCTGATTTTTTAGAATTGGGAGTTGATGAAGATGAAGTCCTAAAGTCTATGCTGGAATACATCAACGGTAATCACTATGACCAAAAAGAATAAAATGAATACTTCTTTTGGAAATAAGTATGCAAATACCAAGTGCACAATCAGGTAAGACATGACCTTTGGGTTGACATCACTTAACCACTCCCCTCCATTATTATTGACACTGTAGGTTAAGATGTAACTTGGTAAAAATTAGAAACCTAAATATTCTATAAATATCTAATAATGGGATATTTTGTTATACACTAACAAAATAAATGCACAAAAGAGATTCCACCTCTAGACTTGATGGGAAAACTAAGGACTCATCCTTAAACAAGGCCATCCTAGATAATATAATAAATAATGGTATCTTTTAGAGAACAACTAGGAAATAGAAGAGTGCAAAAAGTATCAAAAGCATAACCAAAACCCCAAGGTTAGGCTACAAAGAAGCAAAAGACAAGCCTTACTATCCATCCTACATATATAAATAAGGAAATTTCACAAAAGAGTATTGTGGTTGAATCCTCTATTTCAAAAGATTCACAGTCAATGACAATATATGACTCACCAACTCCTATGGAAGAACCTAAAGAGACCAACTTGTCATAGTCAAAGCTACAAACAAAAGATACATAGAAACCAGATTAACTAGAGGAGCAGCAAAAGAAGGCTGAGAGGAAATAGATAAAGGAAGAGAAAAAGTGAAAGAAGAAATAAGTAAAGAAAAAGGCAATGATGGAGAAAACATAATGTAATCAATAGGTATCTATGCAAGAAGAGAAATTCCAACAATAAGCTACACATGAGACATGCCAGAAGCAAGCTAAAGAAGCAAAGGGTAAAAATAAGCAAGTTGAATCATCAAAGGCTACATGGAAACAAGATGAAGAAACATAGGGTTTCAATAAATGAGCCGAATAAGCCAAGGTAAAGAAAAAGGAGCAAGAAGAGGTAGTTTAAAAATATTAAGAAACACAAGATATACAACAAAAATAAGAGGAAGTAACATCATAAGAAAAGGCTCAAGAAGAGTGAAAGGCCAAATAAATGTAACACATTAAATATGAGGAATCCAAGTGTGAAACTAAAGAAAAAAAACCAAAGATTAGTTGAAATTGAGGCCAAAGCTAAAGCTAAGGCAAAAGCTAAATCTAAAGATGAGGCAGAAGCCAAAGCTAAAGCCAAAGATGAAGCTAAAGCTAAGGCTAAGGCTGAGGTGCAAGACAAATCCAAAGATGAGGTAGATGTTAAGGCTAAGGATGAAGCTAAGGCTCATGTTAGAAAGTAAAAAGAGGTAAATTTTAGGGAAGAAGAAGAACATGCATAACATCATAATGTAATGACACAAGCAAGTGCATAGGAGGAGGCTTCACAACTAAAGTTTCAAATCACTAAGCAATGGTTGTGGGATGTTCCCACATCATCCACCTCATGCACCACTTTATCTTTTCCTTTCGATGAATTCATGCCAGTCCATATAATACTTCTAACCACATCCATGGTACTTGATACCACTATGATTGAAAAATCTCTAGATTCTACCTAGTTTTTGTTGACTAAGCAAATTGAAGTTGTAGCTATATTTCAAGATTCAATTTCACAAAATGCTTCAAAATTAGAATAGTAAGTCTTCAAACTATGAGGTGACAATGTATAATAGAGTCTCAAGCTTATAAATATGAGTTAGATAATCAATAATAGCTACCCAACACTAGTTACACAAGTCTTAGGTGACCAAGTGATGTAAGAAGAAAAACAACTCATAACTTTATTGAATTAGCTTATAAAGGAATGGATAGTTATGCAACACCTATAAGCACTGAGACCATAGGGTTAGAACATAAAATTAGAGATGGAAGCAAGCTTAAAAGTGCTTAAGGAATATGAGTAGGTTTTGGACATTGTTGTGTAGCAAAAAAAAATAGATAGCACAAGGGATGCTGAATTGGAAGAAACACCTTAACAAATTATTGGTTGCTACTCAACAAGAGTTTACAACATTAGATAAAACCAAAGTTGTAATGGATAATTAAAAAACTACATATGATGCAATGAGCAATGCCCTCAAGTAATTTTTATATTTGAGGGAGACCACCATGTAAAAACATTAGGCTTGGCACAATGAGACTTTGCGTACTCCATTTTCTAGCCTACAAGCTCAAAGGAATGCAGATAAATTGGATGAGTTGGTTATGGATATCCAACTCAAGGTATCCAATGATCAATCATTCATTACTATTATGGAATATGAATATGTGAAAAACTTGATAGTAATGAATATCCTATAATGAATAATGCTTACTATGGTGCAAGAAGTGCTAATAGACTAGAAGATGCTTAAGAAAAATATTTCTCAAAATGATACTTCTATTGCTTAACTTGTGGATGAGACTTAATTCATTTTATGCAACAACTTCAATAGATTCTATAGTTGAATAAGATAACTACATAGCCCAAAGTAGACACCTAGAAGCAACAAATCCCACCAATAGATTTTGTGAAACCAAATGATTCTTTTACATCACAAGTAGAACTAGAACAACAACAACCTATTGTGAAACCAATTTAAATCATAATGCCATCCATCTAGTAGGTATTGCACACTTTTTTTTTAGTTTTCAAAACTTTTATAGGATAGCCTTAAACATTAAGAGCGGAGATAGGATGATTAAAATTTCATAAAGGGAAGACACATGGTTATGCTAGGTTATTGAAAAATGAAGGGGTGGTAGGCTAGTACAATAAATAGTTGAAAACTCAAAAGGGTGGCTAAGTAGTGTACAAAGGATGAAAAGTAATAAATGACATCTAGAGTGATCACTATTGGTTTATTCCTTCAAACTTAGATAAAATTATTTTATAGCGATCTTGTCTCAAGATGAGATAATAAATTAAGTCTAGAAAAGTATTGGATTAAGAATAGGGTTAACTAAAATTGCAAAATATAGTTGATGAACACATGTACAAATTGATCTATTTATTTATTTGCAATATCTTTTGGATGTATTCAACTTTTTATAAAATAGTAGTTGAACTCAAAATGTGAAGAGTCCTTTATTTTTGGCATAGTTAAAGGTTGGAAGATGAAGAGATAACACTTTTTAAAATATTATAAGTGACACCTAGTTGTAATTGTGAATGGTTTCATATGTGTGATAGAAATTAATACAATGTTCTGATTGTTTTTCCTATGTATCTTTTACTTATGATTTATGTGTAGTGAGTATTATGGATGTTTCAATCTATTATTCATATATTTTATGTTGAATTTTATGTATACATTAACTTTTCATGTCTTCATATAATGATCTTGACTTAGTCTTTAATGACATCATTCAATTTGGATTATTGACAATTGCTCTATTTTGTTATTAACTACACAAGCTATCCCTATAATTAGTATGTTTTGAAGTTTTTCAGGAATCTATGATAACATTATAAGATGATGAAACCAAATTTAGGGAGTTATTTATAACTTTAGCTCGATGGGCCCATATAATGTATTAACATATATGGAAGAAATAAGTTAAATTTGGATGGAAAAAAGTATATTTATTGTATAATATAAAGGCCAAAAATGTGTAATCCAAACCATTAAATATGTTTTTCCCATAGTCTTTAAAAGTCATATGGATATCCATCCTTATTTACTAATGTAATGGACTCCAAAAAAAAATTTAATTCCATAAAATACACTTCATAGACTTGGATTGAACAAATTATTTACATTTCTTTGTACTTTTATCAAATTTGTCACTAAGATGAATACAATATTGATGTTATATCTCCTTATAATTTTGGATATATTTTTGGACATTCATTATATGCATTAAAGGAATGTCACATGTCCATCTGTTATATATTTATATTTTTACTATTTACTTATATACTAGATATTATATTTATACCTTGATTTAAAAAAAGAAAAAATCTCTTATAATTACTTGTTTTAAAATTAAAATTTAAGTGTAGTGTCTTCCACTCAGATATTTTATTCTCAAATTTTTAAAATTATTTATAATAAGAATCATGAGAACACCTATATTTTGTGTAAAGTGATAATGTAAATAACAATGAAAATAAAAAATTTCATAGGTCCCTTCCTTATATACAATTAATGAAAGGGAATTATCAACCTTTCATAAGAGTAAGACATCCAATAATAATAATTTATTGTTTACATAAATATCCTTACCAAATTTTATTCTTTTACACGTTATTGATATTTGGAAGGAACTCTTTAAAAATTTTCCTACTATACTTCCAACATTAATTGTTATTACCAATAATAATAATAATAATAATAATAATAATAATAATAATAATAATAATAATAATAAAATATTTAGATGTAACTCTTCAAAATATTTCTTACTATGCTTCCAACATTAACTAGTGTTACTAATATATATTTTTCACTAATTTAATTTTAATAGAATTTATTTTAATACTATTTCTTTAAAATGATGATATATTTAATATTAAGTTATCAATAAACATGAAACTTAATTTATTTTTTCAAAATTAAACTCTAAAAAAAAATTTACTATGCACACAATTAATATTCATATATTATAATAATACATCACTAGATAGTTAATATAAACTTAAAAATTAGGAAATAAATGTTGAGAATTGAGGTCTCTCAACCTTGACAAGTCAAGACACTATTCATGACACACTAATTATGAGCTACTATTTATAGTCACTATTCATGTGACAAGATAGTAATGATAAGTTGGTAATGACTGTACATGTGATGTGATAGGTGATATAGGTGGTGATGTAGGTGTTGATGTGGCTTGCAATGAGTTGGAATGGAATATGCGAGGAATCTACATGGAATATAGTGCATGTGATGGAATGGGGTGTACCACTCCACTATGGGACCATAGAGCTTTAATGACTTTGTATGTGAATTCAGTTTTACAGATGAATTGGATGAGTTGGTTTTAGACATATATTCATTTATTGATGATTATAGTAGAAGGACATGCGTTTATTTTCTAAGTTGCTTTATAGAGTTTAAAGCAATGGTTGAGTTATAGACTAGAAATAAAATTAAATGTTTGAGAACTAAAAATGGTGGTGAGTTTTGATGTAATGATTTTGAAAACATTATGGTATACAAAGACAAATAGTATAATTGAGTTATAGAATGAATGAACAAGGCATTGATAGAGAAGGATATCAATATGCCTAATGTGCTAGACTGGAGCAAAGGTTTTGGACCAGAGCTATAGCCACTACTTACTACCTAATCAACAGGTCTCCTACATCAAAGCTTGTTGATAAAATGCCTATGGAGGTGTGGTTTGGCCATAATCCTTCATTTAGATAGCTTAGAGTTTTTGGTTGTGAGGCATATGCATATGTGCCAAAGGATAAGTAGACAAAGTTGGAGAACAAGGTTGTGAAATGTATCTTCATTAGTTATAGTTATGGTGTAAAAGGATACAAGATTTAGGATCTGATATCACAAAAGGTAATATATTATAGAAGTGTTATTTTTGTAGAGACTAAGCCTTCTTATGTTACATTATAGCTAGAGAAAATAGAAAAGAAAGATGTGATTCAAGTTCCTAGGAATTATTTCAAGTATGATTCCTCATCTAATTATCCCATGCACTCTATACATAGAGATGGTACCAAAAACTCAATAGGTAAGACTTCCTCTTTACCATATACTAGATTGAATGGGGTGCTTTTGTTCAGGAACTTGTAAGTTGTTTGGTAAGCCCATAGGATGGTAGATACCCTATCATCCTAATCAGTGTTGAGTCGAGGCCATGAGAGAGATAATAATTTGAGGAGAGCTCATTGAGCTCTAAATATTTTAAAGATTAGGTAGATGAAGAAGAACCTCCACCTCAACTTGTTTGAAGGTCTACACTTGTGTAGATAACAATGGAAAGGTATTCTACTGATGATTAGAGATGCATATGTTAGGATCAATTAAGCCCATATCTATCCCCAAATCACATACAAGAGAAAATATGAAATGAATTAATCAAAAATTCTAAAAATAAACATAAACATGCACATAACAAAAGACACCAAATTTAACTTGGTTCACCCAAGATGGGTTATATCTACCAAACTTGTCTAGTATATTATTTTTAGTAATACAAGGGAGAAACAAAATACTATAACAAACCTTGTTACACTTCTCTACCTTTTCCACCTCCTCTCTATGTATAATATTTTCATACTCATACATCTCAGAATATATCAATAAATTTTAGGGGAAAAAACACCTAAACATAACTTCTACCATTAGATCTAGAAACCTTTAATCAATGACCTAGATTGACTATGAAATTATAATTTAACAAAGCAATTTTAATAAAAAAATTTCTCTGGATGACCTCTCCAGACCCTGCAAGGGTGGTTCCCCCCTTGTCACCCTCTATGCCATCAAGGATTCAAATCTAGATGAAATAACATTAGAATTTTAACCTTTGATCCTGGAAGATAATTAAGCTCCACACCTAATAGTATATTTGCTTTGAGTACTAACATTGATGAACTGAGATATGCAAAAGAAGCTTTGGGTATGAATGATGTAGATTATTAGAAAATTATTATGGAAGAAGAAATGATAGATTTAAATAAGAATGATATATGGGACATTGTACCATTACCTGAAGGACATGATTCCATTAGATGCAAATGGGTGTTCAATAAAAAAATTGGTTTAGAGGGTAGTGTTGAAAAGTACAAAACTCAATTGGTTACAAAAGGTTACTCTCAGGTTGAGGGTGTTGATTATGGTAAGATATTTTCTCCTATTTCTAAAATGACATCCATTAGATTCTTTTTTTCTATTATAGTAACTCATGATTTAGATATTGAGAAAATGTATGTGAAGACTGTCTTCCTTTAAGGTTGTGGTAGAGTTTAAATCAGATTTTCAGATGGAAGGATTAAACACTTTGATGGTGTGTTACATATCTTAGGGCTAGCTTGTAATTTATTATCTATGAAAAAAATAATAGATATAGGTGTGAAAGTTGTATTTATTTAAGCAAGTTGTAAGATGGTTAGAGGTGCTATGGTGATAGTTAAAGGTGTCATGATTGGTACTTTGTACAAGCTTGATGCATACACAATTTAGTGTAATAGTACTTCTATGAAGACTACATTAGAGACTATTCCATTGGATGAAGAGGTAATCACTATTTGTGTAGATGGTAATGGGTTTTAGGCACCTAAGAGTGTTTATTCTATCGAGTTAAAATTGCTTACAGAGCAGATTATGTTATGGCACTAGAGACTTGGCCACATTGGTGAAAAATGTTTTAGGGCCTTGAAGAATAAAAACTTTATTGAAGGTTTGACTGATTGAAATATTAAATTTTATTTTTTTGAGCATTATGTTTATGGTAAATGAAACCACGTTCAATTTTACTCAATTTCTCATAAATCATGTGGTGTATATGATCTTATTCATTTTGATATTTTTGGCCCTATTAATGTTATTTCAATTTTTAAATCCACATATCATGTTTCATTTATTGATGATTACAATACAGATAGAGATTAGAAGAGATAGATAGAGCATAAATCTATGACTTTGCTAGAGTAATTATGTAAATTTAGTTTTATAAAGGTTTAACATGCAAGATTGCAGATGATTGTGTGTTCCTTTTTTAGTAGGAACAAAGTTATCTAATGCACAATGTCCTACATCCCCATCAGAGATGGAATACATGAGCAGAGTGTTGTACCATAGTGTAGTTGGAAGTTTAATGTATGTTATGGTTTATACTAAACCAGACATTATCCAAGTAGTGGGAGTTATTTATTGTTATATGTCTAATCCTAGTAGAATTCATTGTGATGTAGTTAAAAGGGTCTTCATATATTTATAGAGTACCTTAGAGAATTCCTTATGCTATCATGGTAACATGATTAGAGACAGACATCCTCTTGACATTATTTGTTATGTGGATTCATATTGGGTAGGTGATGTTGATAGCAAAAGATCCACCAGTGATTATATGTTTACTTTGTTTGGTGGTGCAATAAGTTGGATGAGTAAGCAACATGATGTGGATATTTTGTCCACTATAGAGGAAAAGTATATGGCAACTACTCATTCCTATAAAGAAGCCATTTGGATTAAGAGACTATGTTTAGATATTGGGTTAAAATATGGTGCAATGTCAATTTATTATGACAATTAGAGTGCTATTTTCCTAACAAAGAACCCAAATTTTCATTCTAAGACCAAGCATATTGATGTACAATATCATTTGTAAGAAACACGGTCAAGGATGGTAGGGTGGAGCTGATAAAGATAGAAACTTTGATGAATGTTATAGATTCATTGACTAAACCCATGAACATAGAGAAGTTTAGATGGTGTTTAGAGTCTATGGGTCTATTAGCCCCTAGTTGTTAAGTTCATGTTGATATGGTTCCTCTGGGTCTTGAAAAGTATTCAACAAGTGGGATAATGTTTGGAATTGAGGTGTTTCAACCTTGTCAAGTTAGGACACTATTCATGAAACACTATTTACGAGCTACTACTCATAGTCACTATTCATAATCACTATTCATGTGATGAGGTGGTAGTGGTGAGTTGACAATGACTATGCATGTGATGTGGTATATGATAAATGTGGTGATGTAGGTGTTGATGTGGATTATGATGAGTTGGCATGACCCATGTGAGTAATCTACATGAAATCTAGTGCATATGATGGAGTGGGGTGTACCACTCCACTATAGGGCATTTTTATTAATTTTAAATTCACATGCTTTTGATAGTGGAAGACATGGACACATGTGGAGGACATTGACACATGTGAGATATCTTTGACACATGTGGGAGAAGACAAAAGTTATGGAATAGTTTGACTCATGTGTGTGCACATGAGATAGTGGGGAACAAAGTACTATTCCATATTGGAGGCACATGTGAAGTGGGGTGAAACATCTTGGACTCACATGGAAGTGGAGATAAACAAGTCAAAAGTGTGAGCATATTTTGACTAAGCACATGTGGGGAGGGGGAGGCTGGCAGGCGGGAGAAGGTTTACTATTGATAAATACTATCCTTACTAAGGGCAACATATTTTTCCCTTGGATGAATTTTCTAATTTTCTAATTTATTTTATGTCTCCCTCTCATTGAAAATTCTATAAATAAGAATGTCTTTTCATTTGTAAAAGTAAAGAAACTAGAAATCTAAGGAAATAAGCTTGTATGAAGCTTGTGGTAAACTTGTAGTTAAGCTTTATAAGCTTGAGTGTTGTGCAAAGGCACTCAAGCTCTATGGAACTAGTTCTTCACCTGTGTAGTATACTAGTGGTGCTCTTGTGAAGTCTTGCTCTACAAGTGTGTTGTAATCTTAGTGATTTGAATAATACATTGAGTTGTTTTATAATGTGGGGTTTTAATTTTAAAAGGGTTTTCTCCACATAAATCACTTGTTATGGTATATTATTATTTCTAAGCTATATATGTTTCTTTTAATTCTATAATAAGATCAAATTAGTTTTCATATTCTCCTCTTTTGATTAGTGTAAGGAATTGTTTCCATGATCTCGTATTCCTCTCAATAAAGTCTAATACAACCCAAATATTTGTGAATCACACATGTAATACACAATTAATTATTAAGTTATTCATACCATTTATACACAAAATATAGCTATATGCAATAGGCAACACATGAAATAGATAGTGTAAACATAACCTTAAAAGATGCTTATTCACATTGTAAATAGAAAATTAGTAAACATTTTAAAATATTGGTTGAGTATGGATAAATGTTATTAGTTTAAATTTATTAAAAAATAATTGATTTTTATGTTAAATTAAAAATTATTAATTTTTTTGAAAATTTAATTATATTAATAGAATTATTTCATTTTCGATATTGATAGGTGATATAGATATTATAAATTTTTAAATCAAACTCAACAATAAGTAATTATTTGATTTTAAATTGTAATAAAATAATATAAAATTAATATTATTACTTTGTCAAACATGTTGGCTTGATGATTTGATGTCATCTCAATTAAATTAACGAATTATTATAAATTATTTTAGAATTATCAATAAATGTAAAAAAATATGTATTCTATTTTAAATAAAGATTCAAAAACATAATTTTGATTTAATAATGATTATTAAAAATATATGTATTTTTGAAAAAACAAAACAAAACAAAAAACATCAAACAATTAAAACCAATTACAAATTAAAATATTGAATAAATATAATTTCATCTGCATATATAACTATTACAATCATTTAAAAACTTAAAAAAGAACATATAAAACTATTAAAACCATTTAAAAAATTTACTTTATATTTTAAATTTTAAATATTAGTAAAATAATAATATAGCGCGGATGGAAGAAATGTTAATCATCCCTTTACAAATGAACACTGATAAAAGGAAGCACATGAAATCTTAAACTTATTATATAAGTTCAAAGGGAAAGGAGAGATGGGGAGAGGGAAAATTCATGAGGGACATTGTTGATAAGAGGGAGTATGATGTTTGTAACTTAGATATTTGAAACTCGTAGTAGTATTTATTCCGTTTTCTTAATTTAATGGTCTTTTAAAAGTATTTATTTTTATAAAATTTAATTTATAAATTATAGATTTAAATTGATCTAAATATTTGTGAATTGTAAAAAAAATATTAAAATGGTTATAATATTGATGTAGTGTTTATTTATTTTATGTAATAAAGGAATGTTACATGTTCATCTGTTACATTCTTTCTATTTTATTTATATTTTATATATTATATTTCTTTTTTGTAATTATTTGTGTTGAAAATAAAATTTAATTGTTTAATCTCTTCCATTAAATTATTTTTTTATAAATTTTGAAAATTTATCATAACATGGGTAATGATAATACCTACGTTTTATGTAAGGTAGTGATATGAAAAAGCATGTAAATAAAATTTTGTCTAAGTCTCTTCCATTTAAATAATTATTGTAATACAATTATTTACCTTTTGTGTGAGGAAAACATCTAATAGTAATAAGTTATTATTTTTATAAATATTTTTACTATATTTTATGTTTCTATGCATATTTCTGTTGTGGATGGAAGTCTTCAAGAATTTTCGTAATATACTTACGACATAGATTTTTATTACCGATATATCATTTCCATCACTTTAGTTTCAATGAAAATGAGTTAATTCCATATCCTCAAATAAATGATATATCTAATATCAAGACATCATTAAAAAGGATTAATAATTTCTTACACAAAATTAAATTCTATGAAATAAAACTGTTAGACACACATTCAATATCCATATATTATAATAATGCATCACTAGATAACAAACATAAACTTCAAAATTATGAAATATAAACTGATAAAATTCAAAACCGTGTCAATCAAATATAATACACGATCAATTACACAAAATATAGATATAGGTAATAGGCAATAGATAGGGAAACATAGCTTAAATATAACTTATTCATATTTTATATTTAAAAAGTAGTAAACATTCTATATTATTGGTAAAGTATTAGTAAATATTATTGGTTAATTTTCACTTAAAAATATAACTTATTCTTATATTGTATAAATTATAATAAATATTTTAAAATTATAAATGCACTAATAAATTTTTTTTATGTCCTATATTGATAGATGATAATATATATTATACATTTTTAAACCAAACTTAATGATAAACAAATGATGTAAATTTAAATTGTAATGAAACTTCTATTCCACAAACTTTTAAAAAATGTTAAATAAAATTTTAATATCAATCTATATAAATACTTAAGAGTCAAGCATTTTGATTTTTTATTTTAAACTGACCCCCATTTCGTAATTAATTTAATTTATTTTTAAATTAAAATTATTTATAATGAATTATTATAATTTATTTTAAAATTATCAATAAGTATATGAGAGGCATTATTCATAAGAGTCATTTAGCTCCACCCTGCCATCCTTGACCGTGTTTCTTACAAATGATATTGTACATCAATATGTTTGGTCTTAGAAGGAAAATTTGGGTTCTTTATTAGGAAAATAGCACTCTAACTGTCATAATAAACTGACATTGCACCATATTTTAACCCAATATCTAAACATAGTCTCTTAATCCAAATGGCTTCTTTATAGGAATGAGTAGTTGCCATATACTTTTCCTCTATAGTGGACAAAATATCCACATCATGTTCCTTACTCATCCAACTTATTGCACCACCAAACAAAGTAAACATATAATCACTGATGGATCTTCTACTATCAACATCACCTACCCAATATGAATCCACATAACAAATAATGTCAAGAGGATGTCTGTCTCTAATCATGTTACCATGATATCATAAGGAATTCTCTAAGGTACTCTGTAAATATATGAAGACCCTTTTAACTACATCACAATGAATTCTACTAGGACTAGACATATAACGATAAATAACTCCCACTACTTGGATAATGTCTGGTTTAGTATAAACCATAACATACATTAAACTTCCAACTACACTATGGTACAACACTCTGCTCATGTATTCCATCTCTGATGGGGATGTAGGACATTATGCATTAGATAACTTTGTTCCTACTAAAAAACGAACACACAATCATCTGCAATCTTGCATTTTAAACCTTTATAAAACTAAATTTACATAATTACTCTAGCCAAGCCATAGATTTATGCTCTATCTATCTCTTCTAATCTCTATCTGTATTGTAATCATCAATAAATGAAACATGATATGTGGATTTAAAAATTGAAAGAACATTAATAGCACCAAAAATATCAAAATGAATAAGATCATATACACCACATGATTTATGAGAAATTGAGTAAAATTGAACGTGGTTTCATTTACCATAAACATAATGCTCACAAAAATAAAATTTAATATTTCAATCAGTCAAACCTGCAATAAAGTTTTTATTCGTCAAGGCCCTAAAACATTTTTCACCAATGTGGCCAAGTCTCTAGTGCCATAACATAATCTGCTCTGTAAGCAATTTTAACTCGATAGAATAAACACTCTTAGGTGCCTAAAACCCATTACCATCTACACAAATAGTGATTACCTCTTCATCCAATGAAATAGTCTCTAATGTAGTCTTCATAGAAGTACTATTACACTCAATTGTGTATGCATCAAGCTTGTACAAAGTACCAATCATGACACCTTTAGCTATCACCATAGCACCTCTAACCATCTTACAACTTGCTTAAATAAATACAACTTTCACACCTATATCTATTATTTTTTTCATAGATAATAAATTACAAGCTAGCCCTAAGATATGTAACACACCATCAAAGTGTTTAATCCTTCCATCTGAAAATCTGATTTAAACTCTACCACAACCAACAATGGTTAGAAAATAATCATCACCCAAGTACACCTTACCTCCATCAAACTCTTCATACTTAGAAAACCAATTTCTATTGGAGGTGATATCATAAGATTCACCTAAATTAATTAACCATGCATCATTACCTGCATTGATTACCAAGGTTGCAATGAAAGCATCACTACCTTCCTTCTCAAACTCAAAATCAGAATCATACTTCTTTTTCTTCTTTTTATCTTTACACTCTGATCGATAGTGACCATGATTGCCACAATTATAGCATCTCACCTTAGCCTTTATATGAGATTTGGATCTCCCCTTAGACTTGGATTTAGACTTTTCATGTTTCTCATTCTTCTTGCCTCTTTCTTTAGATCTTCCTCAAACATAGAGGGACTCTTCGGCACTGATAAAAACTTTCCTTCTTAATTATTCAAAAAGTAAAGAACCTACAACATCCTTAACTTTCAAGGTTATAAAATTACTTACTATATCCATAACAAGATAATCCCATGAGTTAGACAAACATCAAAGTAAAATTTGACATCTCTCTTTCTCATCCATTTTAACACCAACAGATACTAATTAAGCCAACCACATATTAAATGCTTATAATTGGTTTGTAATGTTTCCACCTTCATCCATTCTTAAATAATAAAACTTATTTCTCAAGAAGATATTATTAACAAGATACTTAGCTTGGTAGATCTCACCATATTTCTTCCAAAACTTCTTTGTTGTGGTCTCTTTATGGAAATTAATTAGTATTGAATATGCCAAACACAATCTAATGAGACCTTTGGATTTCTATTCCATAACATCATATTTAGATGCTTCAGTTGGATCAATAGGTCTTTAAACATTCTCATCAATTATATCCCATAGATCATGTTCAATCAACAGATCTTCCATCTTTAGCGTCCACATCTCAAAATTGTTGCCTAAAAAAATTTCAACTAAAGGATAATAAGAACTGAATGATTTGATAATTATTATTGATCAATAGAAGTTGAATATATACAATGGGAAATTTAGTTAATAAAACCTTAGTCTTGTAACTGTTATCAATAGCCGTATAACAACTACCTAATTATATTCTACCTATTCACTTATGCTAACAGACTAGTCGCTAATCTAACGTAGCATATCGGTGGACTATTACATTAACAATGTAATATCTCTAAATTATGCTAACATTCCCCCTCATTATTACATTATTTATACAAACATCATATTTCTTAATAGTGGTCCCCCATTTATTACAAACACTATAAAAATATCTACACTCTCTACGTAACCTGCTCACTTTCTGAGGTGGCATTCCATCCTTGTGACTTCAAGGTCTTAGTGACACCTTGTTTTTTATTTTCAAGATTACCAAAAACTTGGAAGTAACAAGAACACTTCTCTCTACTAACACATTCAGTGGTTTCTCAGATTATGAGGATTACCACAAACCCATATGGTTTTTTTTTTAGGTTGACCATGAACCTAGAGGGTTGCAAGAGGTTTCTACTACACTTCAATGGTTTCTTAGATTATCACAAACCCTTCTCCAAGAACCAAGCACTACTTTAGTGATTTTGCTCACCACAACATTCTCTTTTAGGAGGTACCAAACTAAAAAATAATGCTTGATAGCTTATTGAAGAACACACTGTAAAACATAAAATAAACATGCCAAAAATTATCATCATAGCAATGATATGACCCTATTATAGGTGATTCACGAGAGGATGGCAGTTATCCTCCAGCCTCTATGTATCCTCTAGCCTCTAGTAAATGAAGCTGCTTCACTCAGTTGATGTCTCGATAAAGCTCATATGTATGTTCTTTATGATGACAAAACTCTCCCACTAACACATATGACTCAAAATGTCAGATTTTCCTGATAATGTGACCTTACAAGAGATTTTTAACATTTTTAACAATATCAACAATAGACACAAAATAAAATATTGACATACTTTTGACTATGACTTTAACTCTTTGTAAAACTTTTGAGATTTTAAACTCTAAAATAAATGACTTCAAATCTAGTCTCCACACCTTGTTTTGGTAATGTTCAATGAACTACACTGTATATTGTTAAATCTAAATAAGAGGATTCAAGCATATATCAAGAGAAATGCCATGATTTTCTTTGGTTGTATTGCACTATGCTAAACAAAATGGAATATGGCAAGTTAGCATAGATATTTTCCTAAATTCAGAGAGATGAGGATATACTAAAATTAATTAAAGATATGCAATGCCTTCATAATGATAGAGATAACAATCTTTAGAAAATTCACTCAAGGAATTAATCAAACAAGTCTGTGTATTTGCATCTAGCTATGTTGAACCTTCTACTATTATGCCATGAGTCTTTTACTATAGATTGCTTATCTCTTTTGGTTTCCATGCTTAAGTAAGCTATAGGTGTCTACTACTTTGGATGACTTCTACATGCTTATTCAAATGCTCCCAACTTTTCTCTTGCAATGGAATCTACCTTCTTAAGAGGCTTTGCTTTGGGATTTCACATCCAGTGTCTTTCATTTCAAACATACACTAAATTCTTCTTTAACATTATTATGTAGGTAAATATCATCCCCATGCTTATATTGCATCGAGGTTAGGCTTCTATTAAACCATTTTTATACCATGGTCATCGCTTCTCTGCACTTCAAACTTGGCATTGATAGATTTCAACTAGCTACTGTGAGTATATTATGTTGTCATTTCTATGGCTGACTATAATACGTGGACTTAGATCCATATTATTCTGCCCAATATGAGTTCAAATACAAAAAGTGAAAGAGATAAATGACTCCTCCTTGGCTCACTTAATATTCTTAAGGAAATAGTGACGGGGCTGCCTAAGATAAAGACAAAATAACATGAGGTGTGCAAGGGTTGTGCTCTTGGGAAATATGCCAAAACCAATTTTCCAAGCAGAGATACTAGAGCTAAATAGATTTTGGATCTCGTACACTCAGATGTGTGTGGACTTATGTCAACAACATCCTTAAATAGATATGAGTATTATGTTACCTTCATTGATGATTTCTCTAGGAAGACGTGGATATATTTTATGAAGAATAAAGATGAGGTCTTCAGTAGGTTCAAAGAGTTTAAGGCTCTCGTGGAGAACCAAACTAGGAAGAAGATCAAGATACTAAGGTCTGATAATGGACGCGAGTATACCTCGAATGCCTTCAAAGATTTTTGTGCTCAGGAAGATATCAAGAAAGACTTGATAGTTCCATACAACCCTCAACAGAATGGGGTTGCTGAATGAAAGAATAGAGCTATCATTGGAGCAGCCAAGGCCATGCTTCATGATCAAGATTTGCCTTAGTTCTTATGGGCAGAAGCTTGCAACATAGCTGTGTATTTGCAGAATAGGAGCCCTCAAAAGTGTTGGGCAAATTGACTCTAGAAGAGGCATTCACTGGTAAGAAACCAGATTTGGGGCACATTCGCATCTTTGGATGTCTTGTGTATTGTCACATTCTTGATGAGAAGAGAACCAAGTTGGAACCTACTGTAGAGAAGGGTATCCTTGTTGGGTATAGTGAAACTTCTAAGGCTTATCAGGTTTATATTCCTACTCTCAAGAAAACAGTGGTTTGCAGAGATGTGAAGTTTGAGGAAGAGAGGGATCTTCAGAAGTCAAGCAACTTGATGAATGAGGAGGAACAAACATCCATAGTTGAGGTAGCACAAATTCCTCAAACTTTAGTCATGCAAGCTGGAGAACTGAACAAGTAGGATGATCAAATAGAGGAACAAATAATTCCTCAGCCTCAGTTTCTTATTAGTGAGAAGAGGAGAAACAAGGTAGCTGAGCAAACATTAAGAGAGGCTCAAGAATATGCAGGTGATCCTCAAGATTTAGTTAGACAAAGAAGGGCTCTTAGAAATTATTTAGATTATGTGGCACTTATGAGTGAATTAATTGAAGTAGAGCCTTCCAGCTTTTAGGAGGCATCCAAGCACCATGTATGGAGAGATGCCATGGTGGAAGAGTATTCTTTCATCATGAAGAACAGTGTGTGGGAGGTAGTACCAAGACTAGAAGATAAGTCTGTGGTGGGCTCAAGATGGCTATATAAGATTAAGTATGCTAAAGATGGTAGTGTGGAAAAGTTCACAGCTCAATTTGTGGCTAAGGGGTTTTACAAAAGGAAAGAGTCGACTATGATGAGACTTTCACTCTAGTAGCCAAGTACTCATCCATAAGAGTTATCATTTCTATAGCAGCACATATGGGTTGGAGGATTCATCAGATGGATGTAAAGACGGCCTTCCTCAACGGGGTAATTGAGGAAGAGATTTACATAGAGCAACTAGAAGGGTTTGAAGCACATGAGAGGGATTCTCATGTATGCAGGTTGAAAAGAGCACTGTATGGACTCAAGCAGGCTACTAGGGTGTGGTATTTACGTATTGATAGTTACTTGCAGAGTGTGGGCTTCATCAAGAGTGAGGTAGATTTAAACTTGTACTATGTTCAGGTGAAGGGTAAACTTCTCATATTGTTGTTATATGTTGATGACGTATTTCTCACAGGGTCAGAGGAGTTCATAGCACACTGCAAGTGGGATCTTGCAGGAGAGTTTGAGATGAAGGACTTGGGGTTGATGCACTACTTTTTGGGATTGGAGTTGTGGCAGAAAGAGGGAGAAATCTTCCTTGGACAAGGGAAGTACTTAATTGATATCTTGAAGTGATTCAAGATGGAAAAATGTAAGTCTATGTCAACGCCACTTGTGACCAACTGGAAGAAGATTGATGCTTCTAGATTAGAGGCAGTGGACCCTACTTTATATAGATAGTTGATAGGCTCTCTTATGTATCTGGTCAACACCAGGTGAGACATTTATTTTGCAATGAACTCACTCAGTCAGTTTATGGTGGAACCTAAACATGTTCATTGGATAGCTGTGAAGCATGTTTTGAGATATCTCCAAGGCACAGTTGATTATGGGCTGAAGTATGCTCAGCAGGATGGAGTGGAGCTCAAGGGGTTTACTGATGCAGATTGGGAAGGCAGTATAGCTGATTGAAAGAGCACTTCAGGGTGTAGTTTCAGTTTGGGATCAAGAGCAGTCTCTTGGTATAGCAGGAAATAGAAGTTAGTTGCACTGAGTTCTACAGAGGTTGAGTATATGGCAGCTAGCATGGCTACATGTGAGGCTATCTGGCTTCAGAAACTTCTAGCTGGGATCTTTAATCAGGTGCTGGATCCTACAGTCATTTATTGTGATAATCAGAGTTGTATCAAACTCTCTGAGAATCTAGTGTTTCATGACAAGTCAAAGCACATTGAGATCAAGTATCACTTCATTAGAGATTGTGTGGAGAAGGGGATAGTGAAGCTCAATTACATTCCTACAGATGAATAAATTGTAGATATCTTGATAAAGGCCTTGATGAAGAGCAAGTTTGAATTCTTCAGGGACAAGTTGGGTGTGGTGCAGAACACATTCCTCACTAAGAGGGAGTGTTGATTTTTGTAGCTCGAAAGGTGGAATGTGGAATTGTTTTAAAACAACTCAAGATTAGATATGCTTTAAAACAATTCAAGTTGGATTTTCAGCAACAATAGTTTCTAGAATGTTTCTGAGTTTGTAAGGATGAGATAAATCCTAGTGTGATTTTATGTGTAAAAATAGAAAAGCCAAAGAAAGCAAGGAAAGCTTCTTTTTCTTGCATGCTAAGGAAAGCTTCTTTTTCTTGCATGCTAAGGAAAGCTTCTTTTTCTTGCTTGCTAAGTAAAGTAGCTAGGCTCTCTATAAAAGTAAGATTGCTGTAGCAAACTCATATATTGTATTTTTTTGAAGGAAAAGTTTGCTGTTAGGATGAACAGAAGATCCAACATTTGCAAGTTTTTCCCTGCATTGGGGTTTCCTAGGTATATCTGTGTTATTGTTATTTTTTTGTATTGGCTTATTGTTATTTTTGCTTCCGCTGTTATTAGTTGTTAATTAATCCAGTTGTATTAATTGTTATAAATCAGATTTATGTCTGTGAATTTATTGTGGAATTAATCTGTTGCTGGGTTATAAAAATTAACACATCCTTCACATATGCATTCCACAATCTCTTTTCCTCCACTGGAGACTCTGCTTCACTACTGATGCTTCCTGCCACCATCTTATCTAATCTCGATAATCCTCCTTGCTTTGTTTGACAATAGGTTGGATGGTATTTATAGAGTTAAAATCAGAAGTATCTGTGGGCTCAATAAATATATCCCTTCTTTCTAGTCTATTCTTTGTTTTGTCCTCATTTTTTTTTATAAAACTCAAAATCTAGAAGAAGACAACCTTATCCTCTTGGCTATCTAAATTCTAACAAGCCACCCAAGCATGCCCACTTTCAATGTATTAAAATATATTTTTTATACCCTCAATGCTGTATACGTTGCTATGTTCACTAAGTGTTGTGTTGAAACAAAATATTTCAAAATGTAATTTTGAGTGAATCATTTTTTAATTTTCTTTTGAAACATAATACTACTTAAATGAGGAAGTGTGATAAGCATTAAATTTGATTGTATATTTCATTGCATGTATTTTGAAATTGATTTAGAATAAAATTAACTATATTTGATAATAACATAGAAGTTTTTTTTAAATATTTTATCTTTTGTGTAATGTTTTAAATATATGCATTCAAAATGATTCCTATAAACATTACATAGATATGTGTGAAAATTTATTGAAAGAAAATTGAATAATAATTTTGTGTTATTGATATTGATCGACTATGTACCATACTTTAATTCATTGCAAATTGTTCTTCTTGTAAACACATTAATATTTATAATGTACATATAATTATTTTTTTATAGAATTTTCATTGCTTCGAGTTTTACATAGAAAATAAAGAAACACTAACAAATCAACTAAAAAGCTAAATAAATCAACTAAGCTAAGATCCTTTCAAATATTTTGTCCATATTTAAGCAAAAGAGAAAGTTTTGTATAAGACTATTTGTCTATGAAACACCCTAATACACATTGCATAGTAATGAAGATGATAACATAATAGTAAATAATATATAACATTGTTATTTACAATATCAATAAGATTACTAATAACAATATTTTATAAAATAATATTTTTCAACATTAAACAATGTTGTTGAATGGGTGGAGTGGATGATAATGTATGTATGTGTGGTTTGAACCCACTACTCAAACATCAAACAATGAAAAAAATATGGGTATTCCATAAAATGCTCACTAAAAGGAAATGGACCGACTGTCAAGGTGTCTAAAAATACATAAATAGTGTTTTCAAAGATGGATGGCCCTAGTGGTGATGGGAAAGGCTAGAAACTAAAGTAGAAAAAGGGTACACAAAACAAACCACATACACAAGAAAGTAGACTATGTTGTGAAAATAATATCCCCCATGGCATTTTATAATTTAGTGTGAGTAAAATATATCCCAAAAAGTATGAAATAAAGATAAGGTAGACATTGTATACACTAGAATAACTTTAAACATAGAAACTATCGATTTATCAAAGAAAAGACATATCAATGTGAGAGTAGCTACAAAAAAAAAAAAAAGCACAACCAATTAGTTTTGATCCAAAACAAAGGGAGAGCTTCTATATAGAATGAGTAGTGTGAAGATGATGTCACTGAATGTTAGAGCATCCATGCCAATAGATCTCACACAAAGAATGGATATGATGCTACCAAAACTAATTTGAGATCCATCCTAGGGGAATATAGATGGTAGATGAGGATGATTGCATGTGATTTGGTACCACATGTACAATTGGTGCATGCAAAGAATCATACTAAAATGTGTCAATATGTTTATGCTTGATTGAAGCAATCCATAGACACTCATGCCTAACTAAAATTCCATCAAAACTTGTGTTGCTCAACATCCTGACAAAGAGTGGAGCATACCAAAATATGAGCTTTGTCATCAAATAAAACCCAAACATCTACATGAAAAGCAATGCCATATCATGAAATTAGATGAATAGGTTAGATAGGAGAACTAATGCCTTATGAATGTTTTCAAATACCTCTACCAAGATAACCCATGGAATGAAGTTTATAGGTACCAAAAGTAGTAGTATATTTCTCAAAAGAACCAAGCATGTATGCAGGTGAATTTGAAGTGGGATGCCCAAGAGGAGCAATAATAGGAGCATTGAATATAAAAGGTGACTCGGGTTCTATTACGTGACAAACTAAAGGTGCATCAGGTGGTTTATACCACATTCAAGAATAGGTGGTGAATCACATGATGGACTAGGAAAAAAAATATGTAACTTCAATGTATCAATATGATATTGCAACTATGCATTATGACTCATAATGTACATATGAAGGAATAATTTTTAGAAATAAAGGAGATGAGAATAGAATTATCATAAAATATAAGTAAATATTTATAATATTTAAAAAAATAAATAAAAAAAAATCTCGATTTAATAATGATTATAAAAAATATGTATATTTGGAAGAAGAGAAAAAAATCAAACACTCAAAACCAATGACAAACTAAAACGTTAAATATATACATCATTCCCAACATATATAACTAGTAAAACCACATCAAAAATTTTAAAAAATTTACTCTATATTTTAAAAATTTAAATATTACTCAAATGATAAAAGGAAGGACTAATTAAAGGAAGAACATGAAATCTTAATCATCCCCCTTATAAATGAACACCGATAAAGGGAAGCAAATGAAATCTTAATTTTATTATATAATTTCAAAGGGAAAGGAGAGATGGGGAGGGGAAAATTTCATGAGTTCCATTGTTGATGAGCATCAATTACAGGAAGCACATGAAATCTTAATCATCTCCCTTATAAATGAACACCGATAAAGGGAATCACATTAAATCTTAATCTTATTATATGAGTTCAAAGGGAAAGGAGATATGGGAAGGGGAAAAGTTCATGAGGTCTATTGTTGATGAGAGGGAGTATGATGTTTGTAACATGTTATTTGAAACTCATATATTAGTATTTATCTTTATTTCCTAATGTAATGGATTCTTAAGAAATATTTATTTTTATAAAATTTAGTTTATAGATTTGGGTTGAATTAAATCTTTGTGAAATGTAGTATTTTAAAAAAAATTATTAAAATTATTGTAATATTTTTGTTCATCTGTTACATCCTTTAAATTTTATTTTTATTTTAAATATTGTATTTCTTTTTTGAAATCTTTCAAAATTTGTTTTCCTTTGTAATTATTTATCTTAAAAATAAAATTTAATTGTCTAATCTCTTCCACTAAATTATTTTATTTATAAAATTTTAAAATCTATTATAATAAGGGTAATGATAACACCTATGTTTTATGTAAGGTAGTGATGTGAAGAGGCATATAAATAAAATTTAGTTTAGGTCTCTTCCTTTTAAATAATTAATGTAGTATAATTATCCACCTTTTATGTGAGGACATCCAATAATAATAAGTTATTATTTATATAAATCTCTTTACTATATTTTACATTTTTATACATATTATTGTTCAAATTAAGATAAACCTATGTTTGATAACTGGTGTGGAAAGTAGTCCCTGATACATCAGGAAGTATGGGTCTCCCTCTAGATGGATACAATTGACTAGGATTACAAGAAAGACCCTAACAAAAGAAATAAAAGGAGGACCAGTTCTCCTCCTCATTGAAAATAGTTGACCAAGAGAACAATGAGAACCTGACCTAAAGAAGTAGCCACCAATTTTGATTGGATCAGGAACTAGTAGAGAAAGAACCAATACTACATGTTATTATTGTGGATGGAAATCTTCAATATTTTTTGTAATATATTTACAACATAGATTGATATTATCAATATATCATTTCCACCACTTTAGTTTCAATGGAAAGAAGTTAAATTATATCTCCTTAAATAAATGACAACTTGAAAATAAAAACATCACTAAAAATGATTTTAAACTCTATGAGATGAGTGTGCTAGACACACATTAAATATTAATATATTATAATAATGCATCTCTGGATAATGAATATAAAATTCAAAATTATGAAATAAAGATTAATACAATCCAAATACTTTCGAATCTCATGTAATACATAATCAATTGCACAAAATATAACTAAGGTAATAAGCAAGAGATAGGGTAAAAATAGTTTTAAAATATAATTTATTGATATTTTAAATTAAAAACTAGTAAATATTTTTTAATATTGATGGATTATTGGTAAATGTTATTGATTAAACTTTATTTAGAAATATAGTTTATTTTTATATTAAATACAAAATTAATAAATATTTTAAAATTTTAATTATATTGATGAACAAAAAATTCATATATTTATAGAT
This sequence comes from Torreya grandis, assembly GCA_037957365.1. Lineage (NCBI taxonomy): Eukaryota > Viridiplantae > Streptophyta > Pinopsida > Cupressales > Taxaceae > Torreya > Torreya grandis. The sequence goes on from JARHVA010003513.1 coordinate 256,180, forward strand.
AATAACATGGGTAGATGCTAAAAGTTGGGGGATAACAAGGATGACAAAATAAAAAACAATTTTTTTTGTTTATAAAGGCTATACTCCCTTGGCCTTTTTTCAAAAAAATCATGGCAAAAATTATTTAGGTTGGCTTCAAGCCTAAAGGGAGTACATGCTTTGAAATTTAAAAGGCATATGCCTTTTGATATCCAAAGGGCATATCCCTTTCCAAATCAAAAGGCATACAACCTTTGAATGATGTATGCCCTTTATAGATCAAAGGGTATACTCCCTTTATGGTTAAATGGGCATATGCACTTTGATCTGCATTTTTTTTTGTGATGGGTTTTGTTAGTGTTTATAAGGATATATTTAGTAAAATTAATATAATAAAACAAATTTATGATTCTTATAATTAATGTTATATGTGTATAAGTATAAGTTTACATTTAATTTTATATTCTTATAATTTAAATTTATTTTACTAAATATAAAAAATTAGGGTCACTCTACATCTTCTAAAATTGATTACATAGCTGTAGGAGGTACCATTTAGAAGTTACTTTTTCAAAATCCATTCTGGTCAATATTTAGTTTTCAAAATCTTATCACTGGAGTATGGAATGACAAATAATGTTTAAAATCATGTTACATATTTAATAGATCTATACTATTGAGGATTACAATCTTATTTTACCTACTTGAGTATGCGCTAACTATTTTAGCTACTTGAATATGCCCTATGTAGTCATTTAAAATGAAAAAATTGGTAACTTGAGTGTGGCTTATGACACCCAACCTATAGGTCCCTCTTGCTTGATCTAATGACCCACATAATCATCTTTTCATTGATTCTTAGTCATTTGTAACCTTCTAGACTTGATCCTAACTGATCCAAACCCATCTTTCCTTGACTAATCCATCCTCCTAGGCCCCATCAGCTTAGAACAATAGCTCCACACTTGGAATATAACACCAGTGCCAATCCTATTTGCTTTTGGCACTCTTATCCAATTCCATTTTTGGCCCCAATGGTCAATTCCTTCTAGCTCCCCATCCTTCTCCTTATCAATCTAATGTGATCTCATTCAACCCATGACCAATAAATCCCTATAAAATCCCATTCAAAGATCATTTGTAAAGGGTTGGCAAATATCACTAAGCATGAATACAAGTAAGACTACTCAAGTAATCTTCCCTATTCTTTGCATACAGCCAACCAATATACTTACAAGCTTATTCAAATCCTTACATTAGTCCCTATCCACCTCAAGCACATCCAATTTAGCATTTTTAATCTTCATACACACTATTGCATAAATCACATCAAGTGAGAGAATTACATATGACTTGATCCCTCTTCAAAGTATTCATATGTAGGTAGGGTGCCCACACAAGGGGTGTGGATACACATTTAATGAATATTACACACACTAAACCCCATTATTTTTTGAAATTGGTTAAAGCATAATGGAGTATAAGGTTTGACCAGATAATCTTCTCTATATGGAACTCTATAGACTTCTAGCTATCAAAACTTCATAGATAGGGTCACATAGACCTAGTGAACAAAACCCAAAAAACTCAGAGTCTCAAGACAACAATGGTAAAGGTGGAATACAACACCAATGCCACTCCTATCCACTTTAGAAATTCCTATCTAATGATAAAACAAAGGTCAGATCTTAGTTTGTGATAATGTCCTAGTCCTGCATAGTGAATATCAAACCTTGTCTCAGTTGTATTAGTTACTTTCTAGCTAATTCTTCTTTTCTATCTCTTATTACTATTTTTAGAAAGGTAAAAATTGAGATATAATTTAAATAAATTAGTATCTTAATTATTGCATATTTATTTACTGATTTCATATTCTAGACTTTTAACTAAATTATAAATAATACATCAATATTCATAAAACTGTTAAATCATTTGGTGAACTTGACTTACTTCATTTATGCATAAAAACCTTAGAAAAAATAAGGTAAATTTTATACTATTTTTTATTATTTTTTTAATTTTTTACCTATATAATAAAATCATAAATTTACATTAAATTTTAAAATTTTGTAGCAATTTTAAAATAATTTTATTTCAAACCCTAGTTTCCCATACTAGGTCCCAGTGTTTTTCTAGTAATTTTATAAATTTTTACTAGCATATTTAAATTAGAAAATCCATTCAATGTTAAAAATTCAATAGTAAATTCTCCAAAATATTTATTTTTCCAAACCCTAGTTGCATATACTAGGTCCCATCAAATCACTAATTTTCTAATAATTTTTTTATTTTTTACTTGCATATCTAACTCAAAAATTCACTTTCAATTTTAAATTTTCACAATAATTTTTTCAAATAATCATTTTTCAAACCCTAGTTGCATACACTAGGTCCCATTGCTTCTTGAGGTATCACCTTAAATGTTCATGAGCTTCATATCCTTTTTATGCAATTTCTAGTTCATTGTTTTTAGGACTTTATATTTCCTATATTCAATACTTTCATTTTATATCACTTTGTTTATTAAAAATTATTGTAAAAAAATCAATCAAATCTCAAATTGTTTTCCTAATTTAACAATGGTCCAATATACCAGTTTTGATGAAACGAATAAAATGGAACTTTAAGAACTCTTAACTAAACACCCTGACATGCAAGACGACATGCTTAAAATACTACAAGAAGAATAAAAAAGAGTGAACAATGGTCAATCTTCCTAAACCATAGAGCAACTAGTTACAAATAACACTATGAGGGAAACTATGTCTCAACAAACCCCTATAGTAGCCCAACCTATCTCTATCCCACTAGCTATATTTAGTACATCTTTGTCTCCTAATGTGGCAGCCCTTGTGTAAGAGATAAAAACACTTCAATCCAAGGTGCTACATTTTGAACAAGGTTCCTTTAGACCTATTTAGGGTTTGGATTGTTTTTCTCTATTGCATACACCATTGGCACACCACATTACTTCTACACCCTTGCCACAAGGTTTTGTTCAACCCAAGCTTACTCTATATAATGGTAAGGGTGATCCAGAGACACATTTGAGAGATTTTCATGTAGCATGCTTGGACTATGTACCAAGTGACTAGCTACTTACCAAGATATTTCCATAAAGCCTAAAGGATTATGATTTAAAAAGGTTCTACAGTCTACTAAATCAGTCAATCAATACATTCAATCTATTAGCCAACATGTTCCTAGCTCATTTCAGCATTAACATTAGTGACAAGGTTTTATATGACTAAGTTGCACAATAAAAATAAATGTCCAACGAGCATCTCATAGATTATGTTCTTCAATATAAGACTATTTTGGCTAAGATGACTAGCCCCATGGCTAATCAAGAGTTCCAAGATCTCTTAAAATAAAGTCTTTTACCAACTTTGCATGAATCAATTATGTTCAAAAGATTATCTTCCTTCACTAAATTATGTCACACACTAAAGGAAAGAGAAGTCAAGTTAATTTCAATGGGAAAACTCAAGTACACAAGTGTCTCAAAAAAACAAATAAGAGTAACAAAAAAGTCCCATACAAAGTCAAGGTTAATGATAGCAAGAATCAAAATCAACCTACAGTTAATGCAACTTCAGATCCCCCTCAAAAAGTGGTTTTATTAGCACCTCCTCGGTGAACCTTTACCAATCTACCTATTTCTCCATCTAGAGTTTTACAATATCTATTAGAATGTAACATCATATCTCTCCTTCCTAGTCAGGACATTGACCCAATAAAGCCTTTTCCATGGGGATATGATCAACATGCATTTTATGAGTTTTATAGGGCACTAGGCCATACAACAAATAGATGCATCAGTTTGAGTCACAAGATATAGGATTTGATAGATGGAAATATTATTGATCTTAACATTTTAGTTGAGCATCCTCAGGCAAAGCAAACATAGGATAAAACATTGAAAATATTCTTCTATCCTTTCCAAAACATTTGAAACAAGAGATAGGGGATACATCATGGGTTCACCATGCATATCATGCACATCCCCCACCAGATACATATAGGGCACCTTCAGTTGAGTTATATCCATTGAAAAACATGATTTGTGTATACAATTCTAGAGTTCTAGCTAGACCTTCTATTTCCTTCTCAGTGCAAGAGATCATTGAGGATGATTCAGATTATCATGTAGTCTTTATTAGAGCTTACATTCATAATCATCCTATGAATAGTGTTTTCATAGATAATGGATTTAGTGTGAACATGTACACTATGAAATTATTACAACATTTGGGATATTCAGATCAAGATATTACCCTGACAGACATAGTTATCAACAGATTCAATGGGCACATACAAAGTTCATTGGGTGATATTGTACTTCTTCTATAGGTTGGTCCAACACATGTCGCCAAACCATTCACTATAGTTCCTAGTTTAGGAGTTTTTGATATTCTACTTGGTCAACCTTAGATACAAAAACTTTGAGTAGTACCTTCTATAGTTCATAGATGCATGAAATTCATTCACACTAATCATGGTATTATAGTTGGTGGAGTTCTATATGAGTTACCACTCCTCACTTCAGATCCATATACTATTCTATAACCACCAGTTTCAATTTTTCCACTAGTTCTAGTTTTTCCACTAGTTATAGTTCTTCCTCTAGTTCTGACTCAAACATAGTTAAGGCATCCATCACTAACACAAAGAGTTCATACACTTCTATAGCTTCAAGATTCTAGATATCTTCCATCTAAAGTGTTCACACTTAGGACATTATCATTCAAATCTCATGCATTTACTCATAGGTCACATGTTCAGAGAGCTTATCCTACTACCAGATGGGTCCAAAGAGCCCTATAGTTACATCCACTTCTTAGAGTTACAAGGGGACTCCATAATCGATTTCTACTTTAGATATTTCAGATCATTTTACAACATATATAACTTTTAGAGCTATAGTCTCAACATTTCAATTGTTCTTCATGATCATGCATGATTCATCTCCTTGATACATGACACCATGATAGGGAGTCTCCTAGGAGACTCATCAGTTAGTATCATTTCTCCTCAGTTTTACTTGTACATAGTTTCTTTTTGATTACTTGTACATAGTTTCTTGGTATTTATTGTACATAGTCTTTTTATGATTGATTTTACATAGCTCAAAATATGTCAAAATATAAAAACATTCATAACATTTCAAAACATAAAAACATTCAAATATGTCAAAACACCAAAAACATTTTGATTGTATGTAGTATCCATGCTTTACATTTCTACTATTATGCTAGACTCATATTTGTTGTTCTATGCTATTATTTATTACATTTATGTGCTTCACTTCATCTCTTTTGAGTATTCATAGTGACATCTAGCTCTTTGATTTATTCACTCTACCCATTGAGGGGGCATCCTACTTCTACATTCAAGACACAAATCAATATACATACCCACTAGGGATATCTTCTACATGACTACACCATCCATGTTATGTCATTCCTACACCACACACTCTAGTTATCATGTTGATGTACATTACTTACTCACTTACACATATTACTATATCAACATCTCATTAGTATATAACACTTGTGTATTTCTTAGCATATACCTAATCTTGAACTAACATGTATTGTATACTTTCCCTCTTGCTCTGATTAGTTAGATGCGATTGTATTTCTAGTTATTTCATGATTTACTTTCTTACTTAGCTTAGATAGATTATTTACATTTATCAGTTCCTATTTTGTCTCTTATATGTGCCCTAGGACATTTGGTAATGTCCTTTTCTTCTATTCATGTGTGTACCTTAGCACATTTGCCAATGTCCTTTGCTTGTACTTTTCTATGTGATTATGGATATCATGCTAACCTTGATTTTTTTAATTCTATGTGTATGTGGCATTTGAACATGCCATGCGCTATGTCCCTTATTTGCTTATCCCATTGGACACTCTTGTATGCTTCTTGATTCTTACTTTGTGTGATTTTTACTTATTTGATTTCAATTATTTGTAATGCCATGATCCCAATCATGCATTATCTTGCTATCTTGGATGCCATCATGGAAATCATGTTCTATCCCTACTTGCCAACTCACAACTAAAAACTAACCAAACTTCTTATTCTAATTTAGTAAATTACACATGCTATTAAATTGTTACATCTATCTAGGCATACCCCTATTGATCTAACAATATCTCATTACAAACCATGCTATATATTGAGATATCTTGTTGATTATCATTGCTATATCATGTATCTTTGTAGCATAACACACTTATAAGGATCTTTATTCAGAGGGTAATCACTACAGGCTCTTCATTCCTACCCTTAGAAGAGGGGGTAATAAATAAGGGTTTTGTTAGAGAGATCAGATCTCTTAACGGTAAAAAAGTAGCATTTAGAACACTCAAAACATCAACTAGACATCAAACTAGTAAAAATAGACTAGATAAATAGTTAAAATTTTAGAATAATTACCAAATTTGGCTCATAAAAATAGCACCAAGATTGGACAATAGCATCAGTTCCATTACTATCCATTTTCATCGATCCTATCCAAATTAAAAACCAAACTTTTTGGAAGCAGACAAAAAAGTAGGTTCAACTATAGTTTTACATAGTCAGACTAGTTTGGAATCAATAGTTTTAGAATACTTTTACTCAAAGAATCTAGATATAGGGGCATAATGTGTGGCATGATATATATTAATTCCCATTTTAAATATGACAGTTGATATAACATTGAGATCAAAATCTATGTTCCAGACATCAGTGATTGGGGGCAATGTGCGTGGCACATTTATTTTCTTTTCTTTCCAAGTTTAGTATTACCCGAGCATTCTCAATAGTTACGTGCCTTATTCTATCTACAAGAAGTGTGCATCATTTTGGAGTGGATTTCAAACAAGCCTAACTTTCACATTTTTAGAGTGGATTTCATATAAGCCTAGTTCACCAGTTTCAATGTAACTTTTATACAAGCCTAATCTCCATAGTTTAGAGTGGCCAAGAGTGGCCTAGTTTCCAACATACATTTGACTATCCATGCCAATATTACCAGATCAAAATACATTCATGGGTTTTAGGATCCATCTCATATGACATACATTTCATACCAGTATTAGTTTATAGCTTCACTTCATGGGATATCAATGGAGCCAAAGGACTAGCTATCCTTTGTATTCTTGAGCCACCTACTTAGAGGGATTGGACACACAATCCAAACATCGATTAGCACATGCATAATTACCTAGCTTCACTTAGTGGGTGATGATGGAGCCAAAGGGTTAGAATTCACATTCTTGAGCCACTTTTAGGGAATTGAGCACTCATCTCTGTTCATGATATTACTCTTGGTACAATATCATCTAGCATTATTCAACATCACTCAATATCAAAATAGGGTTTGTATTGGTCCACGTACCTAGTGAGGTGTATTCATTCCTTTCTCTTCCTCTCTCTCTTACCCAAATTTGTAGCTTATTATTTTAGAAATAAATTATTTAGTAAGAAATGATCTATTATTTATTTTCTTTTTCAAATTTGACACTTCATAGCATGTTCTCTCTATACACACTCAGCATCACATAACTTCATGAGCTTCACCCTTGTAGGTATGTTCAGGTACACTTTCTATTTTTACTTTATCTTAATATTTCACTTTGATGCATCATTAGAATAAAGGGTGGGGGGTAAATGTGGTTATATAAAATGCAAAAATTGGTAACTTGAGTGTGGCTTATGACACCCAACCCATATGGCCCTCTTGCTTGCTTTCATGACCCATATAGGCATCTTTTCACTAATTCCCAATCATCCATAGCCTTCCAAACTTGATCCTAGCTGAGCCAGACCCCTCCTTCCATGAATAATCCATCCATCTAGGCCATGTCATCTTAGGATAATAGTGTCACACTTATATTATAGCTTCGGTGCCACTCCTATCCATTTTCAGTGCTCTTGTCCAAGTCCATTTTTGTTTCAATGATCAGTTCCTTTTGGTTCTCATCCTTCTCTTTTTCAGCCTAATGCCATCTCATTCAACCAATTACCAAAATATCCCTATAAAATTCTAGTCAAAGATTACTTGGAAAGGGTTGGCAAATATCACTACACAAGTAAGAATACGAACAAGACTACTCAAGCAATCTTCCCTATTCTCTACATACAACTAGCTAATACACTTAAAAAAATCTTATTCAAATTCTTACCTTAACTCCTAGCCACCTCAAGCACATTACATTTAACATCTTTCATCTTCATACACACTATTACAAAAATCACATCAAGTGGGAGAACTACATATGGCTTGATCCCTCTTTGGAGTATTCGTACGTAGGCAATGTGCCCACACAAGGGGTGTGGATAGACGTTCAATGAATATTACACACACTAATCCCCCCTCTTTATTAAAAATGGTAAAATAAAAATGGATTATAGGGTTTGAAGAGATAATATGCACTACAAGGATTTATATAGCCTTTTAGCTGTCAAAACTTCATAGACAGGGTCACAAAGACCTAGCAAACAAAACCTAAAAAGCTTAGATTCTCAGGACAATAATGGAAGAGGTGGAATACAAAACTAGTTCCACTCCTATCCACTTTTTTGAGTCCTCTCCAATGATAAAATGAAGGTTGGATCTTAGTTTGTGATAGTGTCCTTGTCCTACATAGTGAATATCAGACCCTCTCTTAGCCGTATCAGTCAATTTATAGCTAAGTCTTCTTTTCTAGCTCTTATTACTATTTTTAGAAAGGTCAAAATTAAAATCTAATTTACACAAATAATTAGATTAATTATTATATATTTATTTATTAATTTCATTCTCTAGACCTTTAATTAAATCAATAATAATACACCGATATTCTTAAAACTATTAAATCACCCTACCTGACTGAATGATCAAGCCGTATCTTGATCTTAATGAGTATGCCCTACCTAAATAACTAAGCCAAATTTTCATCTTGACTATTTCATAATTACCTTATTTTACTTAAGTATGCTCCACATACTTGACCTACTTGAGTACATGCCATACCTAATTGAATACCAGAGCCATATTTTGATCTTGAGTATTACCTGCCTAAATACCTGAGCCATATATTGATATAAACTATGCCATACTTACCTTATTATACTTGAGTAATACCTAATTACATTTCCTACTTGAGTATCCCATACCACTGAACTTTATTTACCTACCTATTTGAGTATGCCCCACCTAATTAAGTATTCCCTACCTGATTAAATACCTGAGCCACATCTTGATCTTGAGTACCCATATCTAATCATTACCAAACCAATCTTACTTGATCCATATATTAAATAATTGATATCTAATTAAATACCTGAGCCATATTTTTAAAGGAGTGTGGGCATTATCATGATTGAAAATCATTATATGGGGCATTATTAGATCAATGAATAAAGGAGAGGGGTCATTATCAAGGGATGTTTTAAAAGTAGAAGAGGGGTAATTATCACCTATATAGATAAATGGGAGGTGGAATTTTCTAAGTCATATCTTCAAAGTAAATGGGGAATTCTAACCTATATACGAAAAGGATTGACTAGGGACATTCATGTAAAAGGCTTAAATACAGATTCAGGATGAATTCCTAAATAACTTATGAGTTTTTTAATCAATGGGTCTATCAATATGCATAAATGACTATCCTATAACATGTAAATTATAGTATATATATGGTAATGATACAATCATTCATACATTACATCTACCCCATACCTATTACTACATGTAGGTATGCTATCACTCATACATGACATCTTCCTATAGTAGTGATACAGTCACTCATACTAGACATGAATGCAACTAATCACCATAGAAAATCCCATTTCCACCTAAAACATTAAACCTAAACTACAAACCCTAAAAATTAAACCTTAAACCCTAAAACCCAAACCCTAAACCATAAATACTAAACAATATACCTAAACCCTAAGCCCTAAACCTTGAAACCTTAACTTTAATACATTATCCCTAAACCCAAAAAAATAATACCTAAAACATATAACCTATACCATAAACATATAACCTTAAACCTTAAACCCTATACTTTATACCCTAGAGCCTAAACCCTAAAACCTAAAATTTAAACCCTTAACCCTAAATCCCAAATCATAAACCTAAAATCCTAAATCCTAGACACTAAACCATAAACCCTTAACCATATACCCTCAATCTCAAACAATCAACCCTAAACAAAAAAAATTCAAAATCCCCTTAAACCGTAAACACTAAACCCCAAATATTAAACCCAAAAACTAAAAATTTTACCCCTAAACTCTTAACCTTAAACCCTAATCCTAAAACCCTAAGGGGTAAGTGCACAAAGTTGGGGGACAAAAAGTGGCTTACCCATGGACATGATTTTTCTAAAATTTTAGAAATTTGAACTTCTATAGATAATTTGAGATATCTATAATCCAAATTTGAACATGGTGTTGAAAACTGAAAAATAGCATTTCGAGTCTAGTTTCTAAAGCACTATTTTTTTTTAAAAATGGTTAAGTATAACTAGGTCAAGCATCTAAAATTTTAGTAGGTAATACGATTTTTTTAAATAAAATATAATAGATAGAATGGTTATGATGCGCACCATTTTTTGAGAAAAGTTTAATATTATTTGAAAACCTCTGGGGAAAATTTAGATAAAATATTTTAGCACATCACCTATATTGTTTTGTATTTTTTCAATGAATATTTTTTTTTATGAATTTTAAAAGTAAATAGATCCTAAAAACTGACAATGAATTGGATAGTCATTCGTGAGTTAGGCCTAACTACCTCAAAAAAAAAGAAAATCAAATTTTTATTTTGAATGTGTGTAGAATTAAGTGTACTACATCACCATATAATTTATTTTTCATTTGGATCCATGAAATGCAAATTACATGAACATGTATAGGCATGTATGTTTGCAGCATGTAGTGGCCTAAAAAGACATAGTTAGATATAAATATAGTTTGAAAGATTAAATTAGTTCAAAAAATATAAAAATCATATTTTTGGAAAGAATAGAGCATGATCATTGTGATGGTATCAAATTTTTGAATTTTTACGTTGAAATTCTTAGTGTATTTGGCAATCAAAGTTGAAATTTGTAGTTTATTTTCATACCTTTCAAAACTCAGCTGTAAATTTACAGTCCAAGCCTTTGGATCAGGAATCCAAGCCATTCTCAAGACAAAAGTCATGAGAATTAAATTCAAATACCATGATCATGTTAATAACACAATTGTGTTAATAATGTGATCATGTTACTTAATAACACAATTGCATTAATTAATAATGTGATCACATTAATAATGTGATCACATTACTTAATAATGTGATCAAGTTATATATTATCATCACCCTAAAACATGTTAGAGGTAATTCTAGCCAAAATATTACATTTAATACTCTAAATGTTAAGTATAAGATAACAAATGTAAAAAATATAAGTAAATGTAACAATACAAATGTAAACTTATACTTTAAATTTATTTCAGTAAATATAAGAAATTAGGGTCACTTAGCATCTAATAGAGTTGGTCTCACAATTTCATGCTTTACAATGTGGAAAATAATTTTTAAAAATCCAATCAGGTCAGTACTTAGGCATTTTTAGGGTCTAAGTATTAAACCTAGGGATTTTAGGACATAATTTTTTCAATTGATGTCTATTTTTGGTAGACAAATAGTCATTTTTTATGTTTTTATGCCTTTTGAATTTATTCTTAGCATTTCTAGGAGTCTTAGGTTTGTCAAAATTGAAGTTTTCAAACCACTCACTTTGAAATTGATGTAAATTAGTGTGATTGGGGCAGCATAGGCCACATTGATGACTTGCACAGATCAAATGACCACTTTGTGTTAATTTCACTTGTTCATCATCCCTCTCTCATCCTTGATCACTTATTAATCATGGCTCATCACCCCTAATCACTCTTTCATCATTCATCATTATCTTTATTCACTCCCTGATTAAATCTCACTATCCCTATTCATCTCTAATCACTATTTCATCATCCCTGATTAGTCCCTCATTATCCCTCACTATCCCTCATCATTCCTAATCACTCCCTCCTCATACCTCATCATCCATAATAAATTAGGTTCACTTAACATCTGATAGAATTGGTCTCATATCTACATGTCTTACGACGTGGAAAATAGTTTTTCAAAATTCAATCTGGTCAGTACTTAGATTTTTAGGGTGTATGTATTAAACCTAGGGTGTTTAGTTCATAACTTTTGTAATTGATGTCAATTTTTGGTAAACATATATTCATTTTTAAAGATTTTATGCCTTTTAATATGATTCTTGGAATTTATAGGAGTATTAGGTTTTTCAAAATTAAAGTTTAAAAACTACTGTCTTTGAACTTGATCCAAAGTGGTGTTATTGGGATAGTGTAGGTCATATTGATGAGCTACACACATCAAATGACCACTTCATGTTAATTTTCAATCAAGTAAAAATGATACAATCAAGTAGCAATGATAATAAGAAGTCATTTAAATTTTAATTTCTGCTTGAATGGATTTTCTTCCACATTATATAATAAGAACAAGAGTTGAATCTATACTAGATTTAGAAATAAAATTCTCCCAACAATCTAAATATATTTCATATCTAAATGGGTATCTACTTATTATGAGACCAATATCCCTCAAATGCATAAATTGTAGTGTATCATCATGGGAAAAATCCATTAGGAATCACTCCTCTATTATTTAATCACACATTTTCACACTAAATAAAATGTATAAAATTGATAGATGGTCAAACTCCTTATGTTCATTTTATATTCTATAACATCATGTATTAATTATTAGCCAAAATTTAGCTACCATTAGAGAGGTTCACAAAAAAATTTGCAAATAAAACCTCCACCTTGATTGATCACCTTGAAAATATTATTTTAATTCATGTTTAGCATATATTAAGGTAAGTCTGACAAGTTTAAGGTAATGGTTCTTTTTAACATTATGCTTGTCTAGTCATGCTTATCCTAGTTAAGTGGGTACAAAGAGTGTTAAAGGTTTTAAAGGTATTTGTTATGGAATTTAACACATGTCAAGTAATTTCATGTCCTCTCATGGTTCGTACAAGTACCTAAAAAATGTTGATCTCCCTTTTATAATGTTACAAGCCTTTTCAAGTGTTTTTTCTCATTATGTAATGTTCAAATGAGAGTATGTGTAAGATTGGTACGCAAAGACTTGATGATGCTTCTAAATGTTGTTATACATCTGTAAAGGTATGGGAAACTCCATTAGTGATATTCATTAGGGTTTTCAAGCAAGAATATAGAAATACCATGATCACGTTAATAACATGATTGCGTTACTTAATAACATGATTGTGTTACTTAATAATGTGATTGTGTTAATTAATAATGTGATCACATTAATAGTGTGATCACATTACTTAATAACATGATCACGTTATATATTATCATCACCCTAAAACATGTGGGAGGCAATTTTGGCCAAAAGCTTACATTTAATACTCTAAATGTTAGGTATAAGAAAATAAATGTAACAATATAAATGTAAAAATAATAAGTAAATGCAATAATATAAATGTAAACTTATACTTTAAATTTATTTCAATAAATTTAAGAAATTAGGGTCACTTAGCATCTAATAGAGTTGGTCTCATAATTTCACACTTTACAATATGGAAAATAGTTTTAGAAAATCCAATCAGGGCAGTACTTAGGCATTTTTATCGTCTAAGTATTAAACCTAGGGATTTTAGGACTTAATTTTTTCAATTGATGTCCATTTTTGGTAAGTATATAGTCATTTTCTAGGTTTTTATGCCTTCCAAATTGATTTTTAGAATTTATAGAAGTATTAGGTTTGTCAAAATTGAATTTTTCAAACCACTCACTTTGAAACTGATGTAAATTGCTGTGACCAGGATAGCATAGGTGACATTGATAACTTTCACACATCAAAAAACTGCTTTATGTTAATTTCACTTGTTCATCATCCCTCTCTCATCCTTGATCACTTCTTAATCATGCCTCATCACCCCTAATCACTCTTTCATCATTCTTCATTGTCTTTAATCACTACCTCATTAAATCTCACTATCCCTATTCATCTCTAATCATTCCTTCATCATCCTTGATTACTCCCTCATTATCCCTCACTATCCCTCATCATTCCTAATCACTCCCTCCTCATCCCTCATCATCCATAATAAATTAGGTTCACTTAGCATTTGATAGATTTGGTCTCATAGCTACATGCCTTACAATGTGGAAAATAGTTTTTCAAAATTCAATCTGGTCAGTACTTAGACATTTTGAGGGTTTATTATTAAACCTAGGTATTTTAGTACATAAGTTTTGTAATTGATGTCCATCTTTGGTAAACATATAGTCATTTTTTAGGCTTTTGTGCCTTTTGGAGTGATTCTTGGAATTTACAGGACTATTAGGTTTGTCAAAATTGAAGTTTAAAAACTACTTACTTTGAACTTGATCCAAATTGGTCTGATTGGGGTAGTGTAGGTCATATTGATGAGCTGCACATATCAAATGACCACTTTGTGTTAATTTTCAATCAAGTATCAATTATAATAAGAAGTCCTTTGAATTTTCATTTCTACTTGAATGGATTTGATTCTACATTATATAATAATAACAAGAGTTGAATCTATACTAGATTTAGAAATAAAATGTTCCCAACAATCTAAATATATTTCATATCTAAATGGATATCTACTTCTTATGAGACTAATATCCCTCAAGTACACAAATTATCATGTATCATCATGGGAGAAATCCATTAGGAATCACTCCTCTATTATTTAATCACACATTTTCACACTAAATAAAATGTATAAAATTGATAGATGGTCAAAATCCTTATGTTCATTTTATATTCTATAACATCATGTATTAATTGTTAGCCAAATTTTGGCTACCATTAAAGAGGTTCACAAAAATAATTGCAAATAAAACCTCCACTTTGATTGATCACCTTGAAAATCTTATTGTAAGTCATGTTTAGCATATATTAAGGTAAGTTTGACATTTTTAAGGTAATGGTTCTTTCTAACATTATGCTTGTCTAGTCATGCTTATCCTAGTTAAGTGGGTCCAAAGAGTGTTAAAGGTTTTTAATTTATTTTTTATGGAATTTAACACATGTCAAGTAATTTCATGTCCTCTCATGGTTCGTAAAAGTACCTAAAAAATGTTGATCTCCCTTTTATAATGTTACAAGCCTTTTCAAGTGTTTTTACTCATTATGTAATATTCAAATAAGAGTATTTGTAAGATTGGTACACAAAGACTTGATGATGATTCTAAATTCTTTTATAAATATATAAAGGTATGGGAAACTCCATTAGTGCTATTCCTTAGGGTTTTATAGCAAGAATATGGCAATTTTCATGGCAAAAGAGAGGTTTCTCAAAGGGGTTTATAGGTTTTTAGTATTGAAGAACATTTACAAACACTTATAAAACTCCCTCAATCTTATTAAAGTAAAAATTCATGCATTGGAGTGAGTTTTAGGACCAAAAAAAGTCAAAACCTACTTATCTCTCTTATCAAATTCCTTGGGAACTCCAAAGTAGTCAATAGTTTTAATTTAGTATGCAGAGGAGAGGGAGAGTTATAAGGAATGATATTGGGAGTTGATAAGAATAATTATGAAATTAAATTCCATGGCCATATTTATCATATTTATGTCCCCTCTTTTATGAATAATCATTAAGATCTTAGGCAGTCAAAATTTCCCTCTCCATCCACATAAGGTCATTTTTGGATGGTTTCATTAAATCCTTGAGTTTTAATGATATAAATGGTGGATGTAGGGGTTTAACATGAGTATTAATATTTATTACATATTAATTTACATCACTACTTTTCATGTGCTAAGATGGGAAAGAGAGAGAAACCTTCATTGTGAATGAGGTACAGGCCTAGATGATAAGTCACATGCAAGGTGCGATCATTTTTGAGGACTTTCTCACCCTAAGTGATATTTAATTAGATTAAATAAATTACTCATTCCTCCTAATAACATACTTAAGTGATCTCTTATCTAGTAGCCATCACTTTATGCAGTATTTAAACTATTTAGGGTAATATGCCTCTAATGAGGAGGGACAATCATGTAAGCAAGTACACATAGGGTAGAGAGAATATGGATAAGCCAAAAATGGATCAAGTGTGTTATCCTAGTGGGAATTTAACTCCTAAAAATAATGAGGATAATATACATCAGATATAAGTCATATAGGTTCATCACAAAGATACATGAAAGTGGGTTTGAACCTATTTGAAAGTCAAGATGGTCTCCTTAGGCTTGTCTGATAGAAATATGGTTATAATGATTAAAGGATGGGTTGACCAAGCCTCTTAAATGATTCATATAATGTGAATAAGACCATGAAAATGATGTCTATTGATTATAATTCTATTATTATTCAATCAAGTTCATTATAGGTAGAACACAAAAAATGAGTCTTAGGCATGATGATAACCTGCAGGGCTACTATAAGTTTAGGAGGAAGTAGACTTGTTTGTGATGTAGCATGGATTTCCAAATGAATCCAAGTATAAGTGATAGAAATAATAAGGTGCTCACCAATAAAATCATCATCAAGAGACTAATCCTATTTTAATGGTGCAAGGTCCAAAAAATCACCTACATGCTTGAGTGTATGAAATTAAAAACCTAGAAGTTTGAGGTGTTTTGGATGTTGGGGGATACTAAGGAGGATTTATGGCATGATAAAGGAATATTTAAAGTCTTAAAATTTTCCATTTGTGACTTAAAAAAAGCAAATGTTGCATATGATTGAAGTCCTTTAAATTTTCATTGCTACTTGAATGGATTTGCTTCCACCTTATGTAATAATAAAAAGAGTTGAATCTATACTATATTTAAAAATAACTTGCTTCCAAAAATACAAATATATTTCATATATAACTGGATATCTACTTCTTTTGAGACCAATATCCCTCAAGTTCACAAGTTGTAGTGTATCATCATGAGACCAATTCATTAGGAATCAATCCTCCATTATTTCATCACAATTTTTCACACTAAATAAAATGTATAAAACTGATAGATGGTCAAACTCCTTATGTTAATTTTATAGTATATATCATCTTATATTAATTCAATCTTATTAACACAAAATTTGTTGTTTGATGCGTGTAAATCATCAATATGACCTACACTACCCCAATCACACCACTTTGGATCAAATTCAAAGTGAGTAATTTTTAAACTTCAATTTTGACAAACTTAAGACTCCTATAAATGCCAAGAATCGATATCAAAGTCACATAAACATAACAAGTTTATATATGTTTACCAAAAATGGACATTAATTGTAAAATTTATGTACTAAAATCCCTAGGTTTAATACCTAGACCCTAAAAATGTCTAAGTATTGACCAAATTGGATTTTGAAAAACTATTTTCCATGTTGGAAGGCATGTAGCTATGAAACCAACTCTATCAGATGCTAAGTGACCCTCATTTATTATAGATAATGAGGGATGATAAAGGATGAGGAAGGAGTGATTAGGAATGATGAGGGATAGTGAGGGTCAATGAGGGAGTAATTAGGGATGATGAAGTGATTAGAGATGACTAGAGACAATGAGGTTCAATGAAGGAGTAATTAGGGATAATGAAGAATGATGAGAGAGTGATTAAAGGTGATAAATCATGAGTAGGAAGTGATTAGGGATGAGGGAGGGGTGATGAACAAGTTAAATTAATATAAAGTGATCATTTGATGTGTCTAGGTCGTCAATATGACCTATGCTACCCCAATCACACCTTTTTGCATCAATTTAAAAGTGAGTGGTTTGTAAACTTAAATTTTGACAAACCTAAGAATCCTATAAATTTTATGAATTAATTTGGAAGGCACAAAAACCTTAAAAATGACTCTATGTTTATCAAAAATGGACATCAATTTCAAAAATTATGTCTTAAAATCCCTAGGTTTAATACTTAGACCCTAAAAATACCTAAGTACTAAATTGATTAGAGTTTGAAAAACTATTTTCCATATCATAAAGCATGAAAATGTGAGACCAAATCTATTAGATACTAAGTGACCCTAATTTATTATATTTACTAAAATAAATTTAAAGTATAAGAAAATAAATGTAACAATATACATGTAAACTTATATTTTAATAGTATTGTGTTACCTATTAACCAACATTCACTTGGTTTGTTCAAATGTACAAAATAATACTAATGCGATTGTGTTTTATTTTTTAAAATAATTTTATTGTGTTATCTATTAATGTGACCACATTATCTATTAAAATGATCACATTATACATTAATGTGATCACATTATGGCTCGATAATTATCAAGCTATAATTTAAATAACATGATCATTTTAATTAAATAACACGATCTTGTTATTTATTAACATGATCACGTTATGTAACATGTCCACAAAATTATCCCCCAACTCTATGCACTTACCCTAAGCACTAAACCCTAAACCTTAAAAGTTAAACCCTAAACCACAAACCCAGAACCATAAAACCTCAAACCCAAAACAATAGACCCTAAATCCTAAAACCATAAATGCTAAAAATTAAAACCTAAATGCCAAAACCCATATAATCAACCCCAAACACTAAACTATAAAATTTAACCTTGAACTCTTCACCCCAAACCCTAAAAATTAAATCAAAACAATGAACACTAAATCTAAACACTAAACCCTAAACCCTAAACCCTAAATACTAAAAATCAAAACCTAAATCCCAAAATCTAAACTCTAATCCCTAATCCATAAATATTATAAATCCTAAACCTTACACCTTAAACCCTAAACATTAAAACTTGACACCAAACTTGAAACCCTAAATCACAAGATGTAAACCCCAAACATTGAATAATAAACCCTAAATTATAACACCTAGGCCTTATAGTTGACACCCTAATCTCCAAACCTTAAATCCTAAAATCCTAACCCTCAACCCAAAACCCAAAAAGTTAATCCCTAAACCATTATCCCCTAACCTTAAATGCCAAAACAAAAATCCTAAACTTTGAATACTAAATCTTAAACACCAAACCTAAACCCTAAACCCTAACACTCAATTAAATTTTAACCCAAGCCTAAAACCATAAACCATAAGTCATAAAACCTAAACATCAACACCTAAACCTCAAATTTTAAACCCAAACACTATATCCTAAACCCTAAACCTTAAATATTAAATCTAAATCCATAAACCATAAAGAAAAAACATAAAACCATAAACCCCAAATCCTAAACTCTAAATCATAAACACTAAACCCAAAATCATAAGCCCTAAAAACTAAATCCCAAATCCTAAATACTAAATACTAAGTTTCAAACCCTAAACCCTCAACCATAAACCCCTAGATAAAAACCTTGAACTCATAAACACTAAAGCTTAAGTGTAAAACCAAAAACCAAAAATTGTAACCCTAAACACCAAAACCAAACCCTATAATCTAAACCCTAAAATATGATGAAATCAATTTAAAACTAAAAAATAAAACCCTAAGCACCAAAACCATAATAATAACCATAAAAATTAGAACCTTAAACCCTAAACCCCAAACCTTAATCCCTAAACCTTGAGCCACAAACCATAAATCCAAAACCTCAGAGCATAAAATATAAACTATAATCCCTAAATTCTAATCCATAATACATAACACTAAAATTTGAACCTTACACCCTAATCTAAAAACTATAAACCCTAAATTGTGAACCTTGAACCATCAACCATAAACTATGAACCTAAACCATAAAACATAAACTCTAAACCCTAAATTTCTAAAGCCCAAACCTTTAACCCTAAATCCCAAACCTCAAAAATAAGAACCTTAAATATTAAAACTCAACCCTTAATTCAAAATCCTAATCCCTAAAGCCCTTTGAGAATAAATAAAAAATTATTTATTCATCTAACAAATAATGAAGTACAAAGATATATTTATACTAGTAATATTGATCCTAATAGACCCTATAAACTAGGGTGAGTAATAATCTAAAAACACTTCTTAATCTACTAATATTATTTTATGACTAACATAGACTAATAACTAACCTAAATACTACATGGTTTGTTTTATAGGATAACAAACACATTTTCATGATAAACTATGAATTAAATTATTCTAACATTCCCCCCATTTCATTATAGTTTGGAGAGTACAAGAGAGATAAATTTTGAATGCCTCAAACTTATCATGTGCAAATGACTTCATGAAGACATCTACACACTGATCTTGAGTAGGGTAATGCTATAGATGGATATTGTGTTGTTGAACATGTTTGCTTATGAAATGGACTTGAACTTTAATGTTCTTAGTGCATTCATGAAACATTGGATTGAGAACAAGTTTAAGAACACCCTGATTGTCACCATTAAGAATTTTTGGCTGAGTCTATGGAAATCACAATATTATAAGTATGTGATATATCAATATCACCTCATAGGTATATCCTCCTATAAAATGATATTATATCAAAGTAGAATAATGAAAAAGAAATGTATACTTATTGCTCCCCCATGAGACTAGACTGGATCCCAAAAAAAATACAAACACATAAGTGGATTTGATGTTATCAATTGAACATGAATGATATAAATCCATGTATCCTATCAATAATAACTTATCATTATTTTTTTATTCTAGGCCATAATCCATTATTACTTGAATATATCATAATACTCACGTAACTGCTTTCTAGTGGCTTACCTTTAGCTCCTGCATGAACTAAAAAAGATAGTTGATAACATAAATGATATATGGCCTAGTGTATGTGATGTAGATGATACTCCCAATAAAATAATAATAAAGAGTAGCATGTAATAGTGGTGATTTATCTAAGAGAGGCAAATGAAGTCTTGTCTCTATAAATGTAATCATTGGTTTGTAATCCATCATCCAAAACCTCTTGAATAATGCCCTAGTATACTTCATTTGAGACATGAACATGTGGTGCCCTTTTTACAAGACTTATAAGATAAGATAGTAGTGTAGTATCCCAAGATATGTCATATTAGATGATCACTTAAGATCATTATTTGTTGAATCAATCATCTTCACTGAGTTACCAGTGATGACTAGATTATCGACATAAACAAAAAGAATAATTATCTCCCCCTTGCATTTTGAGATAAATATTGAGATCATATGGATTCCTCTAAAATCCATGCTTTATGTGATTCTCATCAATTTTTATATACCAGGCTTTAGGATCCTATTTGAGACCATACATATATTTTATAAGTTTACACACTTTTTAAGAAGGCACTTTTAAATTCCACTTGAGGAACATTCCATCCAAATTGTGTAGCCATTATAAGGATCATTCTGATTATATTTATCATAGATGTAAGACTAAAATTCTCCTCATAGTCTATACCTTCTTTCAAGCATATCCCTTTGTTATAAGTCTTGCCTTGTGCTTGTATATAATAATATATTGTTTATATTTTGTCTTAAATACCCATTTAAATTTGATAGGTTTCTTCCCTAGTAGAATACCAATAAGTTTCCATGTGTCATTCTTCATGAGAGACTGATATTCTACATCTATATTTTTCCAAGGTTTGGACTCTAGAGCTTTACAAATTGTGAAGGGCTCAATTTTTTTTTACAAATATGCTCATTAAGGATAAATTTACCTCTGCATAAGCCATACTATGAGTCCTCAATCATTTAGATGAAGTTTTTGGAGGTCCATCCAGTTTTGCATCTCGAATTGTACTCGTATACCATTTAGGCATACCTTGAATAGTAGTTGGTGGTGTTAGAAATTCTAATTGACCTTCACCCCTATTTCAATATTGAAATTTTACATATTTTATGCTTGTATCAGATGTCTATGTAGAGGATGAATTGATTTCACCTTTCTCATCAAAAACTACATCCCTAATGATAAGTATCTTCATAGTTTGTAGATCAACGAACAAATATTATTTTAAATCTTTGTATCCCAAAAAAATGCATTATTTGGTTTTATTATCCAACTTATTCCTTTTTTTTCTCTAGGACATTCATGTATGCCTTGCAACCAAAAATTTAGAGATGAGAGACTTTCAACTTGTTCATAGTCTATGCTTCCTACAGTGTAATTCCATCAAGAGTTTTGGTGGGTGACATTTTTAGCAAGTTTATGGTTGTGAGACATGCCTCTTCCCAACATTAAAAAGGAAATTGTGCATCCTCAAACATTCCTTAAAAAATATCTACAATGACATAGTTACTTCTTTCAACAACACCATTATACTATGGTGTTTAAGGAGCAATGTATTGATGACATATTCCATGCTTTACAAGGTATGTAATGAAATATTTAATGGTGTATTAACCCACATAATATTAGTGGATGACCTTCATTTTATGACCAATTTCATTTTAAATAGAGACCTTGAATTATTTAAAGGTTTGTAATGCCTTATATTTAGTCTTCAACAAGGAAACCCACATCTTGTGGGAATGATTAATGACAAAGAGTTGGAAATACTTATATTATTTTTGGTTAAGATTCATAGGTATTCACATATTGATGTACACCACATCCAATTGATGAGGAGACCAATATTAATTTTTCCAAAAGGATCCCTTTTTTGTTTTCCAACTAAGGATCTAGAACATATATTAGAACATTGCTTGAGTGTGGGAGGACCTTTAACCATGTTATATTTTATCAATGAAAGAAAATAGCCATAAATAAAATGACCATATATTTTATGCTATAGATAATATTTTTATTTACCCTTTACAATAATTCCCTAAGAGTTATTATGTACAAGATCAAGCTAAAACATCTTACCTACATTCTAATCTCGTGCAATAGTTATAGAGCCTTGAGACTTGTTCTTGATAAGGAAAAACTTATCACCATGTTTGTGATAAAAATAAACTTTGAGATTATGATTGAGAAGTTAATTTACAAATAAAAATTTCTTAGTGAGTTATAGGATATACATGACATCTATGATCTTGGTAGTGTAATGACCAAGATATAAAAAATCATCATATTGATCATGAATAGTGTATGATGAGTCATCACCAAGAGAAACATTACCCCAATATACTAATTGGTGTAAACGAGAAAACCATTATTTTTATCTTGTCATGTGCCTTGTGTCATTGAATCAACATACTAGATGAAATTTGATGATCAAGGTTCCTCATGTGTCTAAAAAGTAAAGACATGATCACCTTTGTAGGAATGATCATCCTCAAAAACATTCCCATGTTGTTTCTTCTTCAAATGCTTTTTTGAATGGTGTTTTGGCTTCAGTGACTGAGGTGGATTCTATGAAGTGAGCTTCTTACTAAATGAGCCCTATGTGAATCCATTATACCATCAATGTTTTAGATCATATTGTGTCTTTTCACAAATAAAACAAACTTTATGTGAATGGGATTTGTGTCTATGTTGGTGTTGTTGATTGTTCTAATTAGGGTTCTATTTATAATCCTTCATGGACTTCTTCCCTTTCTAAGATGAGGCAAGTGCATTCTCTTCATTAGGTTCTTATAAAATTTTCATGGCTTCTTGGTTCAACATGTTAACCAATGAGATAAAGTTTGGTTTTTGACCTATGACATTCAACATGGTCACAAAAATTATATATACGGGGGCATAAATCTTAGGACAATAGGAACGAAGGAGTCATATTTCACTATTTTTTCTAATGCTTCAACAAAAGCTTGTAAGGTTATAAATCTACAAATAAAACATTCCATTTTCCCTCTAATTTCAACTTTAGACAATGGAGCTAGCTTTACAGATGAATAATATGATTTTGATTCTTTGCCTCATATATTTTTTGAAGCTTGTCCAAAGCATCTTTATCTGTAGTGGCATCATATATATGAGGTTGTACCTCATTTAAGACTCTGAGCATGATTATAAGTTTAGCCTTTTGATTGGATTTGTCATATTTTCACTCTTGATCAATATCAGTAGTGTGTTAGGTCCATGTGCCATAAAAAACTCTCCATATGTCCTCAAATTCCATGTGTGTTTTAACCTTTATTTTCCATGCTATATACTTCTCACCTTGAATAAGTTGAGTGTCTTGTAGAACATAACGTGGTCCATTTCTATCCATGTGTGAAAATATAATCAAACTATACAAGGGAGATGGATTGGTGCCTTATAACTCCTAAAGGTTCCTCTTTCTATATAATGTTAGATTGATATACTAGACCACTCTATATGTGCACTTTCCTATATACCTATTGATACTAGAAGATATCATCCTTTCTATATACCCATCGATATGTGAAAGATACTTTAATGAAAGTGAGATCATAATGGTACTAGGTACCTAGACACTATGTGAAATAGTTTAGTTATTTCACTAACACCTTCTTATAAGGAATTTTATATATGTGGGTGTAACTTCTTGATATACTTGGAAATTCTAATTGTTAAGATTTATCTATCAATAGTAATGAATGGGTAATATAATGATGGTCTATGAATATTTTTAAACCTTATTATTCCCCAATGATTTTAAGGGATGATGCCTAGATGTCATTATTATAGTTATGTTAGGATATAAACATAGTAGTTCAAAGTGAAATGACATTACTCATAAATGTGAACCAAAGGTGTCATTAAAATCAAACAATATAAATGATATTTTTACAATCTAATTGATTTTGCCAATTCATAGATTTTGATTTTACCAAAAATATAAAACTTTTACAAAAAACTTTTAATTTACATTCTATAATATGCAGAAAATAAATCCATTAGGTAAAAATAAAAATATCCCCCCTATGTAATTTTTCCACTAGGTGTTATGGGATTTGACCCTTGCACTTTAGTTTTACAAAACAATAACTTATCAACTTGGGATATTGGAAATTTTAATGAAATAAATCAACTAATTTCAATTTAAACTAAAAAAAGAGACTTATGATAATCTAAAACACACCTAACAAATTTGCACCACCTTGACTTTGCTTAGGTGGTGGGAAAAAATTAGGTTAAACTCCTCTTTTTGCTCCACTTTATAAGCCTTGAGAAAATGAAAAAATGAAAGCACAAAAACATTTGTATGACACTATGCAGTGAAATACATCAATCTTGAAAGTGGAAGAGTATGTAACATTAGACAGTGTATAACAATTAAATATGAAATATGAGGTCTTTACAAGTAGCTATGAAGAAAACATGTACTGCTCCTTGATCTATTATTCCAAATGAATCACACACCTTTGAGTCTCCCAATTTGATGTACAATAACATGCATAGGTGTAAGACAAAATGTGTCAAGATGTAACATTGAATAGAAATTGGTCTATAAAAATTGTTCTGTACAACTCGTAATTGAGAAAGATTGACCTATTGGTATGAATTGAAAAAAATATCTTATTGTTGGCATGTTATTTTCATTGATGTAAAAAGAGTACATCATGTAAAGGCATAATGGTCATTGATGTGAAAGGTCTATTTGATCAAATGCTTGAGCATGATAGTGGAATAAAGAGAGTGTTCATCAGTGAGTGAGTTTTGTGAATATGAGTAGCTTGTTGAGAGTGTTTTCTTAATTGGTAGCATGATGATGTCAAAAGTGACTAAGGACAGGTGGCAATCTGTGATATTTTAGGGTCATTCATGAAAGAGATAGTGTTAAATGGATGAGATTTGTCATGAATGTTGTGATCATGGAAGGTAGAGGTCATGGTAGAGTGTTTGAAGACAACTAACATTTGCATAGGAAGCATAGTGTATGAAGAGATCTATACAAGTCATTGATGTCATGATATGAAGAGGTATATGCAAAGGAATGTATGTGCATAGTGTGGAATGGTCATGACATGAAGACTTTTAAAGTGAGCCATCTGAAGTAAGCTTAGTGAAATGAATGAGCATAGGTATGTGATATGATAATGAACATTAAGAGAGAATTATAATTTAGGTTTGTATGAAGCTGTGGAAGAGTGTTTTCATCATAAAGAGAATGGTGAAGTGATATGAGTGTGTTATTATTTATTATGTCTATGTTTTTTTTTTCTTTGAGGTCATGACATGGAAGGAATAGGTCAAGGTGTCAAGTACCTTAGAAGATTGAGCCTAGCCATGGCATGGTGAAGGTATGAGGTGATGGCATGATGAGGTAAGTGAACTCAGGAAGGTGAGTGGTTGTGAAGGTTGTGTGAGAATTATATTAAGGTTTTGATGCAATAAAAATTATTTCAAAGTGAGTCTTTAAAGGTAGGTTCTTTAGTCTTGGTCTACCTCTAGACCATTCTTTAGCCCTGTGTAGCCGAATGAGGCATGATGATCAAATTTCAAGGTGGATGTGTGAAGGAGATCATGGATAGAGGAAATTCAAGTTTTTTCAAGAGAGATCATGAAGCATGAGGTTATGGTTTTTAGTAAAAGGCATGGAAAGTTTTTATGAGATCTCTCGAGTGTACAAAATGAGGGTATTCAAACTTGAGAAGAACTTTTAGGTGTTCATTAGCATGTGTAACATTTACATGAGAACCTGAGCTATTAAGGAGAGATGTGGAAGGGTCTTAGATAATATTTATAGGCATTTTTTTTATAATTAAGGGGAATTCCTCTATGAACAATCATTAACACCAAAACCTGTGTTAAACCTCCCTAAAACCCTAATAAGGACCTAATGTAGAAGATGTTACTCAAATTAATTCATAATGGATTGAAATTCTTAGGAAACCTATTGGATATTGTAGTGAACTATCTTAGGTACCTCCAAGTGGTATTGAGTTATCATGTGAGTGAGAAGATCTTATAGGAAAGGGCTTGTTTATGAAATATTTGTTGTAGTAGTCAAAATTTGACTTGATCAAACTAGCTAAATTGATGGAGGAAAAAGTTAGAGACCTATATTTCATGTCCATAATGGTTTTTGGATAGGTTATAAACTTTATTTTTTCAAATTTGGTGATCGAATAAAGATAATTATTGATAGGATTAATGAATTAAATAGTGCAAAACCCAGGCAAAGATGAGAAGATGACTTTGAGTGTGTTTCCATGGTAGAACGATGAAACGAAGTGCATGGAGATGTTTTTAAGGACTTTTATGTCATGTTAATTATTTTAAGAAGTTTTTTAAGTCATAAAGAGATGAAAATATTGAATCCAAAATGGCTTGTCTGGTTTAGTTTGGTCTGTGAGATATAAGGTCATGAGATTGGTTTGAAAGACCAACACTTTGATATTAGACCATATGAGTTTTGTGTTTAAGGATGTTATACATATTTTAGAGAATATTTTTAATGCATCAAGATTCTTTGAAAGTGTTCATATAGGCATTAGAGGTCAAATGTTTCATGACTATGTTTTGAGTATTATGGAAGTTCTAAGTGAGTGTTTTGATGAGTTGATCTTGAAGCCTTAAGCTCTAAGTGAAAGTGTATAATGTATTTGGTAATGACCTTGAGGTCATGTATATTTTTTAGATATACTTTATTGATAATTTTTGAGTGGATTAAGTGTGTTTGAGCTTTAGTATTCAAAGATAGACTTTTTGGTGTACATAGGCCTAATAAGACTAAGTACTATTGAGGGGTTTAATGAAGGGGTTGGACCTATAAGGTGTTATGGAGATCAGAGGATGTTGGATAAGGTATATTTGGATGTTATGTGAAAGAGTTGTGTTGTGTATGAATGTGTAATCTTTTCCAAGGGATTAGATGGTAATGTGTTGATAAGAAGGCCTAATGTAATTAGGTCTCCATGAGGCCTAAAGGAGGAATAAGGATTATGAGATGTTATGGCCAACTAATTATGATTGATTAATGTTGTAACATGTGTATAGATATATTTTATAATCAACCAAAGGTGGTGATTGGGTGTGGTCAACCAAGAGGTGTGTGAGTAAGAGTCTTGTATATAAGCAAGGCATTTTAGGCCTATTTGGATAAGATAAGTGTAAGTGAATGAATTGAAAGATAAATGAGCCTAACGAGGTTGGGTAACATGTTTTAAACCCTCAAGAGAGATTATATAATCATTTAATTAAGATCATATAGGTTTTCCTGTAGTTAAAGATCAAGGTCACATGACCTATTTAGTCTTGAAGAGGGATAGTTGAGAGAAGAAGCCTAGAGGCAGTTTTGAGAGAGATCAAGTGGAGTAGAGATAAAGGAATGATAATAATATATTTATTTTATATTAAGAGGATATTAGAGTTACATCAGAGATGTGTTCCCAATGTATGATAGTGGATAGAGTTTAGATAAATAAAATATAGAGCTAAGTGGAAGAGTAGAAGAAAGAAGTGTGATTAGTTAAGTTGGTACTTGGTCAAAGAGGGAGATGAAGATTCATTTTAGGTTAGTGCTTGTAGAATTGGTATTGGTTGAGTTGGTGCTTTGTTAAGAGGTATTTGTATCTACATTACAGTTTGGTGCTTGTAGAAGTGTCATTTGATTGAGTTGGTGCTTGGTCATAGGGGGTTGTATCCTCCTAACAAGTGGGTGCTTATTAAAGTCAAATGGGTGCTTGATAAATTTGGGGTTGGTGCTCCATGTTGGGTTGGTGTTCAAATAAATTTAATACATTATATTATAGGATAATTTGTCCAATCTTTTTTTTAGTGGGTTTTATTCCCCATTAGGGTTTCCCACATATGTGATATGTTATTTTATTTCATGCTTATCATTGTTAATTAATTTAAATGATTCATGAATGTTTGAAGGAAATTATATGAAATATTTTGAAGACTAATTCACCCCTACCCTCTCAGTCATTATGCTTACAACACTTATAAGCCTCTAAAACATGGTATGACCTACTAAAAATTGGTATGACCTTCTTTTAAATTGTGCACAGAGGAAGAAAAAATGTTAGCAAGAAAAAATAGGATATGAAGAATCTTGTATGGTTATAATTGGACAAAAAAATGTATGAAAATAGTGTATAAGCTATCAAAAGGACTAAATTGATTCCAAATCTCCAAAAGGTTGTATTTCCTAGTCAAAAATACATCAAATGAATTACAGAAGGTGAAGTAAAAAACAAATAATGACTTACTACAAAAATCACATATCTTTGTAATGTGTACAACTTCTAATGGAATAAAACCATATGATAAGGTGAGGAAATATGAGTCTCCATGATACCAATGACAACAAGTGAAATATAACTTGAATAATTTTTTTTAAACATAGTTTGGCTCTATAAAAGCTTGGCTCTGATACCAAATCTGAGTTTAAAGCAAAACTAATTTATTTAGCTAGTAAATAATGAATTACAAGGACATATTTATACTACTAATATTTATCCTAATACACCCTATAAACTAGGGTGATCAATAATCTAAAAACACTCTATAATATATTAATATTAGTCTATGACTAACATAGATTAACAACTAACCTAAATACTACATGGTTTGTTTTATAGGATAATAACCATGTTTACATAATAAACTATGAATTAAACTATTATAACAAGCCTTAAATTATAAATTAAAAACCATAATCCATAAAACTTAAACCCTTATTCCTAAATCCAAATTCTAAAACCTAAATATTGACCCCTAACACATTTTAGGGTTGTAGGGTTTTAGATTTTTATGTTTTTTGGGTTTAAAGAACCTATGGTTTAGGTTTTTCAAGGTTTAGAGTTTAAGGGTTTATATTTGAGTGTTGAGGATTAAGTTTTTAAGTGTTTAAGGGTTTTAGGGTATAAGGTCCTATGTCTTAGGTCTTAGGTCCTGTGTTTTGGTCTAGGGTCTAGGGTCTAGGGTCTAGTGTCTAGTGTTTATGGTTTAGGTGTTTGGAGTTTTTGGGTTTGAGATTTATGGATTTATGGTTATAAGTTTGGTGTTTCTAGTTTTGGTTTTTAGGGTTTATTAGTTTAGGTTTTAGGGTTAGGGTTAAGATTTAAGGTTTAAAGGGTTAGGGTTCTTGTAAGTTTTAAAACACACTAGGGCTCATATGCATAAGGGATACCCTAAATACCACTTATTACTAGGATAATGGATAGTATTTTTTTAACACCTTATCTTATTAGGGTTCAAAAGTAATAAATATATATTAATTACCATTTCACACACAACTCTATTATCATATTGAAATATGACTCTAGGATTGGATCAAATCTTGGATAGGGTGACCAAATCCATTTCTAGGCCATCCCCTTAATCAAAAGTGTCATTAGCTCAAGTATTCAACTAGGGATGATGAGAATCCATGATATAGATATTATGGATGATGATGGATCATCACTACAAATATGATATAGGTCACATGCTATAGGGCAATCAATAGACCCATTGATGAAAAATTCCCATAAATTATGTAAGAATTTAGTGTGAATTTTCCATCAAAACTTTTACCTAATCATTCCTAGTCACTCATTTCTATATATCTAGTTGAGAATGCCCCGTATCCTTTCAATATATGGATCGATCAATTCCCCCTTTCTTAGATTCTTTCTCTTTCAAATTTAAGACACACAGTCATAAGAGGATCTCATCTTGGTTTTCCAAGCATGAGATACATAGACACAAAAGGATCTCATCTTGGTTCTCTAAGACTCTTGAAATATAACCTAGAGATATAATTCAAAACTAGAAAATCTCCAATCTCTAATGTGTAATGATCCAAAAATTCTTCTAAGCCTTGTAAAAATTTGAGTTGAGTAGATGTACATTGTAATTTTACAATCCACTCCTACCCACTTGGACCTTACAAAACCATATTTTCATCAGTTTGGTTTATTAGCTTACTCAAGACTAGAAATCTATATTAAGAGAAACATTCATACTTTGTTTCAATTCACTAGTATCATGCTTTTAAATTCCTCATTTGTACTTACAAAAATAGGTATAGAGGTTCCAACCTCTACACATGAACTACTTGGCCATCCCTTTCAAGGCCATCCCATCAAACCAAAGTCTCATTTCCATAGCCCACTCCCATTCAGTCCTCCACTATGACCATACCAAGAACTTTAGGAAAAACAACATACTTTATGGAGACTTGGCAGTTATTCTCAACCCCCTCTCCACTTTCCTATCATAATCCCCACACAAGCACACATATTTTTATTTAAGGATAAAATGTGCCAGAGCAAAGTCATTGGCACAAATGCTAATAATTTACACTCACGACCAACATCATTCTTTGATAATAACTTGAAACATAAGAAGATCCAAAATGCTTCATCCCTTTTGTTCAACATTAATAACCCAAATAAAAAACAAATAAGTGTCACCAAAAGAAGGATTTCACATCTTTATCATCAAAATAGGAATACAAATGAGGAACAAATATAATCATTAAACTTGTCAACATCTATAGAGAAGAGGTGATAAGAGGGTGAGATGCAACAATTATGAAGGTCAAATATGGGAACCATCAAGAAATGCCAAAACACATGTAATCAAGTCTATTACTAGGTTGATGAGTTGGTAATGGGGTATCAATAACCCATATAGCACCCTGAGGCTCAAGCTCAGACTAACTCGAAAGACTCAAACATCAACTTGTCATTCTTCATAGAGTAATAAGAGATCCAAGCCAATAAACCTAAATACACAAATTTGAGGTAAAAACAAAGTTCAACCCAATAATTGATCTTACATTAAAGAGGAAACATAGTTTCTTTCATACACTTATTATTTATTTATAGACCTAAGTATACTAAACATTCCAACATTAATTTCAAATCAAGGGGGAATTAGAAAATTTCCTTTGTTGTAACTTATTTTCCCACAAAGGAAATCATAGAACATCTTCTCTCTAGAATAGTTAGAAGTTGAAATCCATGTCATGATTCTCATAAGTATCCGACGATAATCATACCCATTTTAAAAAATGGATCATTATTAATACAAATCATACTTTAAAAAAATGTTAGGATTCCAATTCAACTTGGGCTCCTAATATAACTTGAGTTGGCAAGGCAACTTGGGCACATAATACAACTCAAGCTCCCAATGCAACTCACACTCCCAATGTAACTTGGGCTCTGAATGCAACTTAGGATCCAAATGTAACTTGGGCTCCTAATGAAACTCAAGCTTGAAATGTAACTTAGGATAGAAATGTAACTCAGGCTAGCAATACAACTCGGGCTTGCAATACAATGTGGGCTCAAAAAGCAACTTGGGTATAGAATGTAACTCAAAATCATAATGTAACCTATTTTCCATTTTATAAATCATATCAATTTAACATCGATGAGGAATATAGTTTACATCATATTAACTCATTTTCTAATCCACATGCACATTTTCACATCTAAGGAGCATACCAACATCATTTTTTTCACTGAGGAGGAAACATAGATTTCTTTTTTATAACTATTTTTACAAATTGGAGTATATGAAGCAAGTACAAAGTGGCAATTTTTGATCTATCATCATTTATCATCATCCCCCATCATTCAAAATGAATTTCCACCATATAAGTGCAAAGAGTATATTATCTTATTTCCACCACAAAAATCATTTAACAATCTCCCTAGAGTAATCCATCATGGCCCTACCTAATCTTCCATAAATGAATGCGAATAATCACCCTAGTATATTCTAATAAAAAATAAATAAAATGAAACATCATACAACATTAATCTAAAAAAGATATTGTTTATTTAAAAATAATTTTTACTAACTACTAGATTGGAACACATTCTACCAAATGAGGGAGTGACTAGGGATGATGAGGGAGTGATTAGGTATGATGACGGCCAATAAATGAATGGTTAGGGACAATGAACGATGAGGACAAATGAGGAGGGAATGATTAGGAATGATGAATGATGATGAGGGTTGATAAGCGAGTGATTAAGAATGATGAGGGACAATGAAATTTAATCAAAGATTGACTAGGGATGATGAAAAGTGATGATGAAGGATGATGAGAGTATGACTAGGGATAAGGAGAGATGATGAGGGATGATGAGAGAGTGATTAACTATAATTAGGAATGTTGATGAGGGAGTGTTTAGGGATGATTAGGGATAATGAGGGATGATTAGGTATGATGAGGGAGTGATTAGGGATGATAAGGGAGTGATTAGCGATAATGAAGGATGATGATAGCCAATTAATAATTGAATAGAGACAATAAAGAACAATGAGAGTTGATGTGAGAGTGACTAAAGATGATAAGGGAAGATGAGGGGTGAGGAAGGAGTGATTAGGTATGATGGAGGTCGATGAGGGAGTGTCTTATGTAAATTTGGAATGCTAGAATATGACTTTACTCTATGTAACTTTGGAATAATGCATGAGATTGGAATTAAAGAATGTATGGATTGACCCATATATCTGACATTTGTTTCAGAGTGAGTGGTATATTTTTAGGATGACTTTTAAATGGTGTTTTGATTCATTTTATTCAAAATAGAGTGTATTAGGTGACTACCTACATTCATGTCTAGTATAAAGTTATCGTATCATGACTATAAGTAGATGCCATGTATGTGTGATTGCACACATATTTTATAATAGGTATGTGATAGATGTTTTGTATGAGTGACCATATCATGACTATAGGTATGTTATAATTTGTGTTCTACATAGAAGTCATTTATGCATATTGATAAAACCATTAATTAAAAATCGCACAAATTATTTAGGAATCTACCTTCAAGCTCTGGTATTCAATCAGGTAGGGCATACTTAATTAGATAAAATAGGAGCATAATCAATGGTATATATTTATTACGTATGTAACATGATTTGAAACTTTATTTCTCATTCTATCTTTTAATCTTGAAATTTTGAAAACTAGGTGTTGAACAAAATGAATTTTGAAAAACTAACTTCTAAATAGTAAATCCTACAACTTTAGAATCAATTTCATAAATGCAGAGTGGCCCTAATTGTTATATTTAATAAAATAAATTTAAAGTAAATGTAATATAAATTAGATGTAAACTTATACTTATTACATTTATATTAAATTTACTTTACTAAATATATACTCTCACTAATAGAACCTCTTGTAATTCAAACGTAACTTACTCTCACTAAAATAATGGCATACACTCCCTAAAAGATAAATACATACTCTCACTAACCTTTCCCTATAAAAACTATCTTTTAAAGGGCATACACCCTTTTCAAAGGGATATAAACATGTCTGTCAAAGGGCATAAGCTCTTTCATCATTTCAATCTTTAAATTTTATGTTTTCCCTTTAAAAGTGATTTGGGTATAGGCTTGGGGAGGTCTGAACTTAGTTTGAAATCAACCATGGAGTAGCCCACATGGTTTTAAGGAAATTTAGGAGTATTTTTTGTCTTTGTCGATACATTTTATCAGATATATTTTATTATTAAAAAATAAACAATATGAGTTTGTATAAAGTAAAACGTGGTTTTTGAATGTGTAATTTTTTAAATTTTAAACTATATTTTCAATTATTATTTAATTTTTATACAACATACTTCATTATGGACTATATCCATATTATTATAAATATCTTTATAAATTTTTAACCATTAATTGAAAGTTTATAAAACTTATATCTTGATACTCTACACATCATCGATTATGCTTTTTAAAAAAAAAACATGAAATTAAGATCAAAAATTTGTGTTCATACACTTATATTTCTAATTTTATTGATTTGTAAAATTATATATATATATATATATATATATATATATGAAATTTCATTCATCAATTCATTTGTTTACTCAAAATAAGTGTGTTCGTACACATGCAATCTCCTTATCATTTTACAAAAAAAAAATCAAACTATTATTATAAATGCATTCATTTTGTACACTTTTATCATTTGGGTATTGACAATAAATATATATTTAGAAACTACGTTCAAAATTCTATAATTTATATTCTTGCGTCATTATCAAATTCATTGTCCAAATATCTCTAATTTTTTTTTGAAATTCAATGATTATTATTTTCAGATGGAAAGAAGAAGGGAAAAAAAACCCACATTAAACCCCCCTTTATTCCCCATTATCCTGCATCTACCCACACATATTATAATTTTTAAAACCAAACTCAACAATAAACAATTAATATGAGTTTTAATTGTAATGAAATCTCCATTCTACATAAATTTAAAAAAAAATGTTAAATAGAGTTTTAAAATAAACATAAAATCAATACTTGTAAATACCTTGCCAAGCACTTTAATTTTATATTTTAAATTGATCCAAATTTATTAGTTAATTTAATTTATTTTTAAATTAAAATGATTGATAATACATTATTATAATTTATTTTAAAATTATCAGCAAAGGTAATATCTATAATACTTCAAATAAAAGATAAAATAGATCATTATAATTTAATAACGATTGTCAAAAATATATGTATTGGAGCTTCAATAAAAAATCACAACGAATTACAAACTAATATACTAAATAAATACAGTTTTCCGATTATATATGGTTCTAATAAAATCATTTAAAAATAAAAAATTTAAAAGTTTTGCTTTGTATTTTAAAAAGTTAAATATTACTCAAATGATAGTGAAAGCGCATAAATGCAAGCACGATTTCATTTTATTATATAAGTTCAAGCAAAAAGAAGTGATTAACAAGTGAAAATTGGAAGAAAAGTATTATTTATAAGAGTGAGTATGACTAACAGTACAAAGAACACCTATAAATATGGAAGCACCATTTCGTTTTGGTATATATCTTCAAGCGAATGGAGAGATTGAGATCGAGAGGGGAAAAGTCTAGGAGAGGCATTATTCATAAGAGAGCCAAGGAGGAGTCCTTTATCTCTTTCACTTTGTCTTTGGAGTGCTTTTGAAATATTTTGTTTCAACACAACACTAAGTGAACATAGCGATGTATACAGCATTGAGGGTATAAAAAATATATTTTAATACATTGAAAGTGGGCATACTTGGGCGGCTTGTTAGCATTTAGATAGCCAAGAGGATAAGGTTGTCTTCTTCTAGATTTTGAGTTTTATAAAAAAAAAGCGAGGACAAAACAAAGGATAGACTGGAAAGAAGGGATATATTTATTGAGCCCACAGATACTTCTGATTTTAACTCTATAAATAACATCCAACCTATTGTCAAACAAAGCAACACACGGAGGAGGATTATCGAGATTAGATAAGATGGTGGCAGGAAGCATCAGTAGTGAAGCAGAGTCTCCAGTGGAGGAAAAGAGATTGTGGAATGCATTTGTGAATGATTGGGCTCAATAAATATATTATTTGTTGCTTCCTGCCACCATCTTATCCAATCTCAATATTATTTGTAATGCTGTGTTTCTTCAAAATAGGATGGAATGTTACTTCTAGAGCTAAAAATCATAATTAGTTGTTAATTTATATCTTATGTAAAGATAAATATTGTGGATTAAATCAAGTCCATAATTTGGCTGTCTATTCTTTGTTTGACTATGCACATTCATCGCTGCTTCATAAAATTAAATGTCTTAGAAGACGACACAACCTTATCGTCTCGGGCATCAAAGCCGTGGCTCCACTTTGAAAATCCAAACTTCTAGATAATATTATGCGGTCCAAGACGTTTGATATCAAAGCTTCTTGATGACAATTTCAAGACGTTTCATTTAATGATATGTAGCTTCCTCCTGATATAACCGACCCAATTTCACTAAGGTAAAATTTTATGCGTAAAAGAAGTTGCTTTCCAAATTTGCAACCTCATTTTTCCAAGGGTGGAAATGAGTTAATTTCAATAATGTGAATATGGTTGCTAGAAATTATATGTTCTTTGTCAAAGAAAAACTATGAAATTTTGAGAAGCTCTACATGGTAATATAATAAAGTAAATATATCACAAAGAAAACAAATAAAGTAAAATGTACATTAATATATTTCAAAGTTACATATTCTAACTATCATTTATTGTATTATTTGGTTGTTGATTAATAACATATTAGAATATTTATACTATTGAAAGTAATTAATTATTTAATTTATATTATTAGAAATAATTAAATAATTTTTATATAGTTTTCTTTGTTTTAGTTGTTTGTTTGTTTTTAATTTTATTTGTCTTATTTAATACACTGGCAATTATGTAGTAGTAAGAGTTGTGATGGAAAGATCACAAAGAAGACATAAGAAAAAAAAAAAGAATAATTATAATTTCAAATTCTAAAGAAATTTATTTAGTCATTTTCAATCCTTTTAATTTGCTTCTCAACTTTCACCATTTGTTATGCTAATTTAATGTTCCAAACAAGATCTCTCTCAAGTACCTTGAAAATAATATGTAGTTATAAAAAATAGTTAGAGAAAATCTTTTAAATTACAACTATAAAATTAACACAATAGTTATTAAACACAATAATGCATTTATTCTTCCACAAGTCGTTGATAATAAGTTGCCTAAAAGATTCAACAATCAGATTACAATAAATTTTAACTCCTAAAAGAGCTTGTTTCCAAGACAACAAGTGATCAAAAATATAAAAAAGTTCATTGGGTATAGAAACTCATATTATTTTAGAAAACTTTCATCTCCAAAAGACATGAGTGACAAACTCAAGGATATTTTAGACTACATGCTTGAGAGGGTTGATGGAAAGAAATTGGATCTAATCACGAATAGGTAGTTTTTGTAACATGAGGTTCCAATTGAAGATTTGAACTATGACATTAGCTTTGGACTTCCAAATGGTAGTTTCAAGGTTTTTCCATTTAACTTCATTACATTTGTATTTCCACTTTGAATTAAGATTTTGTTATAAAAAAAGCCTATAAGGAGTTTTTGGTAAACACATTTGACTGGACAGTGATCTATTGTACCATTAGTATGCCATTTCCAATCCTTCACAAAATTTAATTGAATCAAAGTGGACATCTTAACAAGTCAGGAGTTATTTTAAAGTTCTATGAATTCATCTATTATTGTCATGTTATTGTTCTGTGGGTGAAAAATATCCTTTAAAAGTGACCAGTGTTTCCATTGATAGCAAAAAAAGTGCCACAAATCTTCAAATCATTGTATGCCTTTATTAAATAGGCATTTTTATTTCAAGCTAGAGTGATGAGCAATAGGTATCCCATTAATTTTTACATGTCTATTCTACCAAATAGAGGAATTTGGAAAGCTAAGACCATACCGAAGGGAATTACCTTTCCATTCCAACAATTATGAATTTTATTTGCCATGTTCTCCACATACTATTAAGTGGGGCAGAGCTTGGGAGTTTTAAGTACTTAGAGAAGAATAACTTATCATACATATTCACATATTTCCATTGGCCTTTAGAGTTATAATTTGATACTTAATGTTGAACATGAAATTTCCATGGTTCAGGACCATAAACAACCCTAATAATCCATTTAGAAATTTAAAAACTTACATTGCATCAAAGGATCGTAACACCAATGCCTAATTTGTCTTTTAGATGAATGCATTGATTTCACTAGATGCACTCCATACCTTTCTTTCCATTCCATTTGGCACAAAGAGTTTTTTTATAAGCTTGGTGGATTTATTGTAGTATTTTTTCTAAGGAAATCAGCATAAAGAATAATGAAAATGTTGTGCAACAAAAACTTTGTTAGAAATTTGATTCTACTAGCAAAATAAATAAAGTTGGATCCCTCACAATAATTTTTTTTAATGAATTTTATTCAAAATCCAATTCCAAATTTATTCAAGATCTTGATTAATTATTCAAATTAGGACTTGACCACTTCCAATTCACCAATGGTTCAAATTTTCAAAGTACTTCATTAAGTGGGTGAAATTATCCATCATAATTTTTAGGTTACAAGTTAATTTTGTTTCATCTACATATACTATATTCATTCCTTTCACCCTTTTCAAAATTTATAGTTTCAAAGTTCAATATTTTTCAAATTTATAAATAGACAAAATGAATAATTCATGAGCTCTTGCATGGTTTTATATATTTGAGTACCCTAGAAAATTAAACTATCTACTCAAAGATAAAGTGTTTTGTAGAGACTCAAGTTCAAACTCTTTCTCATTTACTCTAGAAATTACGTTTATAGAATAATAGTAGGGGCTGGGCAAGAAGGGTGGGGTGAAATGTAGACACATAAATTTGGTCTCATGTACCTAAAAGTACTAATTATTAAAAAATTATAAAACACATGACTTTCACGTAAATATATGAATCTTATTCACCATTTTTCTAATCTATTTATCTATATGATGGTTTGACTCTTTGTTTATTATTACTAATACATTGAAACTTTAGTGTCAATCATTCAAACTATTTTCAAAAACGTGTGGACTATCTTCAACAAAGAAAAGTTATCTCTAATGTTTTTATAAAGGTCTATGCTAGGTGGATATGAGTGTTATACACTCAAATCCACATAGATTAGCCATGTCTTACTCTAAATTTCATCTTGTATCTAATATTAAAATAGTTTTTTTTGGGTATTCCCATACATTTCTTATGGTTGGCTAAAGGAAATTATCAAAAGGTTCACCTATAAATACACACCAAATGTCATTTATTTTCCCCACTTGATATTCACTTGGTTCAAGATTTTACATTTTTTAATATTGAGAAATTGTATCCTATTTGTTCCAAGATCAAGATTACTCATAAGGATTGGCCATAATCCAAGTCAAGGGCATTATAGATTATGTCAAGAGCTATCATTTTCAATTATCAATATCATTTTATAGCTATATACATATAGTCAAAAGAGCATAATTACATATCACTCTAGCTAGGAGAACTACGTGGGTTTAACTTATATATTTGGAATATTGGGTATATAGGCAACAATCAATCACCAAGGGGTTGTTTAAAGTTAGATCAACCCATTACACTCGCTTATTTTTTTTCAACTTATCAAAGTCAACTTAGGTTTAAAATAAAATAGTAAAAAAATAGAAATTAATGTGTGGCATACTCAAAAGTGTGAAACTCATATTTATCAGCATAATTACTGTGAAAGGTATAATGATCAAATCTTCATCATAGTTAATAAGGATAAGTCCATAGTTAACAGATTAAAATGAACTGTGATACTATCTACTTATAGTGATCATGTATAACACTATAATATGCTTGTGCCTTTGGTGTGTCATTTTCATAATTCTAGTTATTTTTAGTATTTTTTTATTTAGTCAACAAAACCAATTTGGCTGAATCTACAGTCAATAAACATGAATGACTTGCACTATAGTCCACTTACAACGGACCTATCAAGATCTAGTTTATAATTCTATTCATATTTCGAAACATGCACACTAACATTTATTTTTAATTCCCACTTTCAAACATCTACAATAGTCAATATAAACTTGTGTGTGAGTTATGTGTATTTCTTTTAAATGTTTTAAAAAAAAGAAGTTTTTTATATTTAGTAAATTGTTAAAATGAAAATGACTGATTATTGTATATATTTAAAATTTTAATATTATATAATTTTATACCTATATATAATCTCTATAGAAAATTTTATATGTTTTTATAAAAAGCAAGATAAAGTAGTTCACATTGAATTACCCATGCCAAACTCAACAAACACTCAATTAATAAAATTTTGATTTATGACAAAACGTAACTTAGGGTTTTTAGATACAAATATTAGTAAATAAATGAAATACAACAAGATCTAAAATACAAATACAACAAAGAATGGGAAAGGAAAATAATAAAATAAAACAATGGGAAATGAGATTAGTTTGGGGGAAGGAAGAAGGAGAAAGCGATATGCATGGGTAGCTAACGTACATGAAAATCCCTCACCTCTTTCATTATAAAAAATATGTTTCCATGCCGATCCCGAATTCTTAGTGGAAAATTAAAATATAAATATTTAGTAAATTTACCCCACTCATTTTTTATCGAACTGAAATGAATTGATAAAAAACCAACTCGCTTCATGCTTCATGAAGCTGTATATGAACTTCAAAGTTGGTATTCACCTTCCCCTCATTGTTCCTTGAATTTTTAATTCTCTTCTCCTTATTTTATCTATTGTCATTTATTGTTTCCAAAATTATATCTTGATATCCATGCCATAGCTCATCCATGACATAAAAGCATCTGTAGAAATCGTGGTGATAAAAAAATTAAGTTATCACCAATAATGGCTACATGCCTTCAGGCTAAAACCCCTATGCTTTGTTAAATTACCATATGGGTAAAATTTCCTGCATTCTCTCTCTTTTCATTCATTCATTTATTTTCCCTTTCCCATATTTCCAAAATCAATGACCATATGCTATTTTTCATAATTATAAATATTATAATATTTTGCACTCAAATGGATTTTGTCTAATGTTTTAAATAATTGATAAGACTATGAAAGTGTTGTAAGGCAACATGTCTAATAAATTATTTTAATCAGTCACCTAGTGATCTAAACGCATGAAGTCAACTTCAATCATAAAAATCAAAATAATATAACCCATATGTTTGAAAATTCCCTTTTATGCTTACACATGCATTAACTTCTCATCCTTATGAATAATGTCCAATGTTCCCACTATATCAATGTTATGAAAGTTTACAACTCTAATATTCATTTTAACAATATTTTTATTTAAAAATATTGTTAAACAAACAAACAAACATGATGTGCCACCATCTCACTCAATAAAAATGAAAAAACCACCCAATTATAGGGAAATAACAATAACAAAGTATGAACACCAAAGAAAAAACAATCATGAGGTAACAATATCACAACATGAAAATGGAATGGGAAATCATCTCCTTTTTTCTCTAATACCTTACATGTGCTTGCATATTTGTGCATGTTTTTAAATTAAAATCCTTATTGTTAAAGTTTACTAATGTTCACATGGTATTTGTAGAAAGGTAAAGTATATTTATTTTTAAGTTTTTACTAGTAAAATAGTTTGTTAATAGTCATTAGTGAAACGTATATATTATTAGCTTAATAATATATTACATATATAATTTTATATTGTTTGGAAGTTAATTAGTGAGATTTTGTAAGGATATGAATATTTTTAATTATAGAATACACATATCTTATATATTTGTATTGGTGTTTTAAAAAATTTTAATAGAGAGAAATATATTATTTGATTAAATTTCTGTATTTGATCTATGGATTTATGTTTGGTCTTTGATTAAAATCAATATCTGGTATTAGAGCAACTTTGATCTTGATCTATAATGGAGAAATAGATTGAGAGGAGGAAACATCTTAACTTGAATTATTGGATCGAATCTATGAGTTCATTTTTTTAAATGCTTGTAGAATAGTTTTATAGGTGTTTTATTAAAGTTAACTTCATTATTATTTAGATTTTATGGCATCTAGAGCTGTACATAGAGAGTTATCAAATGCACTAGAACTACAAATAATTCTTCAAGTTTATCAGATCATTGACAATTATGAAAGTTGATATTTGTAGACTCGACAACATTTTAATTCAATATCTATGTATATGTGATTAAGTCTATGAGATAAGTAAAATTGATAGATCCTTGAGGATTATATCTTCCAAACACTGCACAACCTTGTTGATTCATCACTACTTGAGGGCATTAAAGGTGATCGAATAAATTCCTATTATTGGTTTCCATCTCTTAGACTAATTGTATATATATGTATAATTTACCATGGTGTATTAGATTTACAATGACATTATCTACCTAAATTTTCATTGATCTCTCATTCAATCTCAGAATAGAAGCTCATCTCATTCGAAACTCACCCATGTCAACTACATTAAGATTTTTTCTAGTTATCTACATTAGATGCTATTAAACCCTCCATGTTAGCTCTATGCCTTGCATGATCTAGTGACAAGTTTTAAACATAATATTGGTTTTGAATAATGTCCTTTAGGTTGTACATTATAGTATCTTTTATAAATGTCAAAGTCAAAATAGATGTAGTGGTTTTGTAAAGAGCCCTTATTTTTATGTCAAAATCTAGTGCCTATCACCCATATACATTTGTGTATTCATCTAGCCAAATTGTATTCTATTTTTCATGCACTGGTAATCACTCTATGCATTCACATATTACCATGCATCTATGCATTCACATCTTACCATCCATCCATTCAGAATATAAATGATGCGGAAAAAAATAGTCCAAATTTTTGGAGGCCATAACTTTTGATCCGTAGTTCTGTTTAAGCTTTTCCATGCACCAAAAGGATAATCTCAAAAATTTAGTTGCTTCTATAATTGGTTCTTTCCACTTAGAGGCATTTAAAAAAAAAAATTGGAGGCCAAACAAGACTATCTGAGGGTCTAAAATTATAGTTTAATGATTTTTTTTGGGAGTTTTTATTTTTATTTTTTATAAATTGCATATTTTTATGACCAAATGTGAACTTCAGTTTAAATTCATCCTATGTCTAATTTTAGTGTTTATATTATTTCAAGAGATTTTTAGAGATACATGTTCTTGCATGCAAAACTTACTAAAAATAGTAGTTGCTAAAAATAAAAGATTTTTTTAAATTTTAGTTTTTTTTTCAAATTTTTGCATGACAACTCTAACTTTGAGTTGAGGATTATTTATGAATGGTTTTTAATTATTTAAATTCAATTAATATGAATCA
Organism: Torreya grandis; assembly: GCA_037957365.1. Lineage (NCBI taxonomy): Eukaryota > Viridiplantae > Streptophyta > Pinopsida > Cupressales > Taxaceae > Torreya > Torreya grandis. The sequence continues at coordinate 299,633 of JARHVA010003513.1, forward strand.
ATTCAGGGTTATTGTTTTAGATCTTGGCCTATTGTAATTTTGGTCTTGACAGTGATTTTAGTTCATTAATAAAGCTCAACAATATTTCAACTTGGTTATTTTTAGTATTTAGTTTTTTCTATTTTGTGTCCTTTCATTTTATTTTTGTTTAGTGTCAAGATGTATTTAATTTTTAATTATAGTTTTTAACTTTATTAGAAATTAAGTAAATTTGAATTAGTTAGTATTTTTAATAATAAGTTGTTTTTCAAGAAAAGTATGTCCGTTAAAATGATTGTTTATCAAAAGAGTCAATATAGTGAAAGTATAGTTGAGTTTAATAGGTTAAAGTATAGTTGAGTTTAATAGGTTAGAGTCATTTGCATATCCTTTTGAAAATTTATATATAGTCAGGTTAAAATTAAAAATAATAAAGTTTGGTATAATCTTAACCATTGAAATGGTTAATTTCATCAAAAATTCCAAAGTTTCAATTTTAGTATTTTGTCATATAGAGTCATTTTTAAAAATTGTTAAAATAAAGCAAAATTTACTTCATAGATGCATTATTGCTTCTACATGACTTCTGAATTATTAGAGGATTTCAATTTCTAGAAACAACCATACAAAACCTACCCAAACCATTTTAGCACATACTAACTTCATCAAATGAGTAAGGAACTTCATTTACTGGAGGTTGGAGGTATTGGAGGAAGGAGTCCTTTCAAGCGTCTCATCAGTAACCAATGTTGAAGCTATAGATATTCTTTGGTGGCATTTTATTTTCTATTTATCTAGTGTGAATTTATTTTTTATATGTTGATAGTATATTTTGAATAAATGTGAAATCTATGAGTAAAATTTTTATGTAACCCATTTAGAGTAAGTATTGTAGAATGTTGCTCAACATGTATTGTAACACTCATAGATATTGAAATGGTTTGTAGAGATCTAGAAAACTACCATGACATGAGTTTTCAAGTTTGTGGTAAGCCTATTAAAAACCATGAAAGGATTGAAGAGAAATACCTTTCTTTTATATCAAGGTTATGAGAAAAGAGACATGTTGTAGTTCAGAGAATAGGTTACTTTTTAACATGTTCACATTAGAGGGTGAATGTTATAATTTATTAATGTTCACGTTGTATTTATAGAGAGGCAAATTATATTTATTGGTGGATTTTTTAATAATAAGATTAGTTTATTAATAGTCATTAGTTAAATCTATATATTGTTAGCTTAATAATATATTATGTATATAGATTTATATTTTTTGGAGATTGATTATTGATATTTTGTAGGGATATGAATATCCCCAATTATATAATACACATATCCTCTATATTTGTAGTGGTATTCGAAAGATTTTTAATAGAGATAAATATATTATTGGATTAAATTTATGTGTCTGGTCTATGACTTTATGCTTGGTCTCTGATTAAAATAAATATTTACCTCCCATACCTATCTTATCCTTACCAGGCTATACTTGAAACACAAAGAATTCATCAACAATACTAGAAGGGGAGGAAATATGTATGTACGTATGTATGTATACATACATGTATGTATGTATACATACATGTATGTATGTATGTATGTAGATGTAGATGTAGATGTATATAGGTAGATATATGTATGTCTATACACACACATGTATGTATGCATGTGTGTGTGTGTGTGTGTGTGTGTGTGTGTGTGTGTGTGTGTGTGTGTGTGTGTGTGTGTGTGTGTGTGTGTGTGTGTGTGTGTGTGTGTGTACATACATACATACATATATATGTACATTCTGAAACACAAAACTTGTTTTACTTCATAAACTACAATTATTTTAGCATTATGGTTACTAATTTAGTATAACACTACATTAGTAACCACAATGCTAATATATTGTAGTTTATGAAGTAAAACAAGTTTTGTGTTTCAGAATGTACAAATTAAACTTATATAGATTGGAAAAACTAGGATGCACATACATTACATACAATTTCACTATTAATGTCACCAAAAAAATAAGAGAGACAATTAAGTTTTTAATTGCATCTATTCAAGTTCCTCAAAAAATAAAATTCAAAGTTATATGAATTTAATAAATGTGTATTAAAAAAATGTGTCAATATACTAATAGTTCTCACTATCTCTTACTGATATGAGTTTTTTAAATTTAATTTTGAAACACTCATAACTACTAAAAATGTCAAACATTAATTTGCAAGGTCCCAAAACCTATAAAATGAATATACTTTTTCCCAAACTAAACACTCGATTCAAACATTACACTATGAAATCCTTCCATTTAAGATTGAGATTGTTAAAAATTACCAAGTACTGGCTAGATTTGAATTTAAAAAAATATATTCTAGAAAGTAACTCTTAGAGCTCTAATACTTATTCCATAAGTTAAACAATGGCCCTATTTTCTTATATTTAATAATGTATACATGGCCATGTGTCCCAATGAATGGATGCCTTAATTGCATAGCCCTTATATTTCCACATAATCAATATATATAATATAACCTCTTATTTATTTAACTGTAGGCACTACACGATATTATAATCTATCTAAATATACACTAAGCTCTCATATATACTTAGTCCAATTATCAGATGTGGATATGTCTCCCTCCATTTATTTATCTATTATGGAATCATTAGATTTCCATGTGATCAAATCTATGGTCATTCACTTTTCATGCAAATCTCATTTTTTATTTGTATTTCCTTAGACATAGTTTCCTTGTTCCTTTAGATGATAACTATTATAGAGTTTCCTTATTAGATTTTTAGTATTGAAAATGCTAGTTTAAGACCCATATTTATAGTTTCCTAACATCTGATTACTTTTCTAGAATCCCCTATATCTTTCTAAAAAATACTCTAAATTTA